>JACCPG010000726.1:4902-98947 GCA_016069955.1 Drepana arcuata | reverse complement strand
CATCAGCCTTCAACTCTATACAGAAGAGTAATCTCGGTTTCACTAAAGATTTGTGACGGTCATAACATTGATAACACAATACGGACACCGACTCAAGCGGAACTTTGCATATTACACGTCTACACAGTGTTAGTAGTTGGAATACGCAGCGACTAGTCCGTGATCGCACCATTATCGCGCCACCTCAGCTATCCGAATTGCCGGTTTACCGACTGTTCGACTTTTTTCTCACATTATTTCGTTGATAGGTGTTGTTGTACCGTTTATGTTTCGTGTGATTGTTATTTTTGCTTAACGAACACTATTATTAGAGTCGGTAACGATGCTAAAATACTTATATGGAAACGCAACTCACAGTGTTCTTAAAAAAATATAGAGACAAAATACATAAATATAATACTTATCGTCTTTTAACGGACCAAATTGACGTTTTCATGCTTCCAAGTAATAATATATTTCAAGATAATAGCATAGTAATTAGTTGAAGAGTTGTCATTAATCAAATTGTATGAGGCGCGTGATAGGTATTCGATAACGTAGGTATTCGAATATATATTTTATCCAATTTAAGAAACCGCGGGTGACATCTAATAGAAATAAATATATACATTAGAGGGGAAGATAGTCGAAAATAATCTATACCAATTCAAACATGGTATCACTTCGTAAAGCTCAATACGGTCAAACAAGCCGACCACATGCCTCACGGCTTCGTACAAAAAACCCATGGGTCCAGTCCCGCCAAACGACTACCACATTGTGGCAGGTCCAGGCTTCGTCAAACGGGATTCCAATAGCTGTAGGGATCGCGTTCGATACGAATGGTTCTTACCCTAAAAAGGTACGTTCTTTAACCGACTTTATTTAAAAAAGGAAGTTATGGAATCGTTGTTTCTGTAGATAGATAGTATTTACAAATAATAAATTATATTTCTTCTATAACGTGTCGGTAGTACGAATAAATATGCATTAATATAAACCTTTAAATATTTTATGTAAGCACATGGCCTCATAGCTACTGTGTGTACTGTAAAACGGATCGCGGCCTTATTTAATTTCAATGTGTCATCAATTCACAAAATGTGTACGAAACATTCAAAGGTTTTTAATACGCTGATAATAACATAATAATTCTAAGCTTGCATTTGCCTAGGATTGCAATATACGAATTTTCAGAAGGAAGAAGTGTGTTGAAGCAGAGGCAATTCCTCTACCATCCACTCACGTTCCGTCTACCCGGATCAAATCGATTGATCATTCAATGATGGGCACGTCACGAGTACTCAAAGCTGGCGAATATGTATGATGAATGAGCGAAATGAATGTGGATGAAGCGACAGAAGTCTGGGCAGAAATGGCGCTAGTACTCTCTGCCTACCCTTTGAGGGACTCGCCATGATGATAGGTCTATACAAGTGTGTATACAAAAAAACGCCCATTTTATAGTTTCAGTTTAAGTTATTAACGAAACGTTGCACTATACGAGATTTATTAAAAACGACCAGCCTTGTTATCAAAGTCAAAATAATTTTTTTAAAAAATCTATGAAACTGATCTAGAATGTCACATTTAGTCACACGTCTGTGGTAATTGTTTTTCTATCTCAAAGAAAGATAAGCCACTGAATTAAATAAAATGTGATTGATAACGTTACTGCTCGTTCTTATCATAAATCAAATTACATAATGCTTTTACGTAATAATTGCTGTAATTTGACATTAATTTGTCTTCTTTACGCCTTCCTACAAGGGTCCCCGAAAATACGTATACAACATACTTGATTTGGGTGTCTTCCTAAACGTATGCATGTTTCCTCTCGATGTTTTCCTTTACCGTTGCACTTGACTTTTGACTTGCAATTGTGTTGCAGGCAACTACTCGAACTTCTCGGCCACGTCTCTCATTCATTCAACTCAATCTGTATGTCGTACAGTTTTTGATAATAAACCAAACATAAATTAGCTTTTTTTTTTTTTTTTTTTTTTTTGTATTGTCTCTCGTAGCGTGAGTTCCGGGAACTTTTGCTACTTAACCGGTCAATGGCGAGACCTAGGCCTCCAGCCAGGCACTTTATTTCTAAGCAACACAGCTAAGGGCACCCCATGTGGGGTACGAACCTCGGCTTAGGGCGTTGCTGGATCGCGAGCAAGGGAGCTGAGCTGGACTGATAATTTTATTTAAATATTATTTGGGGGCAGGATTTGCGCGTCTGGCTCGGCGCGGGCCGGCGTTTGCGGCGGGGGTCGGGGGGGAACATTACGGCTTATTCGCGTCGAGCCTCGCCGGCGAGGACGGAACAGTGGTCGGTTTTGTGTAGTGTTGGTATGTTTTGGTCGGGCGTCCTGGAGGACCGTTATGTCGTCATCCGGTTCGATGACGGCATGTTTTGGACGCCTTATCTTCGAGATAAGGGAAGGAGTGTATCGGGCAGCCGATACGACGAGGGGGTTGGGGTGGTTTACAGCAGAATCGAAATGACGTTTGGACAGTTTTTTCAAAAACTGTTTTATAGTTGGGACTTTGAGGTCAACGTGGAGTTGACTATTACGCATGTGCCACGGGGCACCTGTGGCTCTCCGGAGAAACCGGCTTTGGAGCACTTGCAGGGGGTTGAGTGTTGACTTGCTAGTGTGTGCGAACACTACACCCGCATATGTCATGATTGGTCGAATGCGCGTCGTGTAAATCCTCACCTTGGATTTCAATGAGAGTTTACTTCGTGCATTCAACATGCTGTGAAGTCTACCGAGCGCGAAGGCGGCTCGCGCGCGTACCGCCTTTACGTGGTGACGGAAAGAAAGGCGTTGATCGAGGATCACGCCCAGGGATTTGGCTTTTTCTTCCCATGGAATGGGTTTGCCGAAGAGGGTGATGGGGGCTATCCGTGGGCGTTCGAGGCCTTTCCAGAATAGAATGGCTGCGCTTTTGGTGGGGTTCACTTCAATTCTCCATTTCCGGAACCACCGCCCTAGGGCTGTGACCGCGGATTGGAGGTTGTCGTGAATTCCCTCGGGAGTTCTACCTTTGTAGTAGATAGCCGTATCATCGGCGAATAGAGCGCTTTTAGCTCGTCTATGGAGGGGAATGTCGCTGGTATAAAGCGTGAATAGGAGTGGCGAGAGCACAGAGCCTTGCGGGACTCCTGCTCGTATGGGATGGGGGGAAGAGAGTGTGCCCTCGACTCTGTAGCGGAAGGATCCGTTAGACAAAAAGTCCCGTACTATGCGTACTAGACGGTCCGGCACGCCCAACTGGTACAGCTTGTATATTAAGCCGTTGTGCCAGACCTTGTCGAATGCCTTCGCCACGTCGAAGAGGAGCATACCCGTGGTAAAACCGAATTGGAAGCCGCTGCTGACGTCTTCCACAATACGGTGGACTTGTTGGACACAGGAGTGTTTGGTTCGAAAACCGAACTGTTGGTCAGGTATGACTTTCTCAGAGTCTGCAAAACTCTTTAATCTATTGTAGATGAGTCTCTCGTAAATCTTGCCAAGGACGTTGAGGAGACTGATGGGGCGATAACTGGAGGCTTCGGTCTTGGGTTTCCCTGGCTTGGGAATACCTATAACCGTTGCACTTTTCCAGGATTGGGGGAAAAAGTTGTTGCTCAGTGCTGCATTGAAGATGGCAGTGAGCAAAACTATGAGATAAGGGGAGAAGAGTTTAATAACTCTGTTAGTGATCCCGTCGGGACCTGGGGCTTTCCTGGGGTGTAGATCCTTGATCACTTTCCGGACTTCGTCGACCGTGATTGGGGCGATAGGGTGGTCTGGGTTTTCAGAGGGTGGGAGAGATAGTTTGCTTTCGACCTCGGCGTCCACCTTCTTGAGGTGGCGCTGATCTACTGGCAAGGTGCTGGGCGTACATTGAGCCTCGAGACTGTCGGCCAGGCACTCGGACCTCTCGTCGTCGTCAAAGGCGGGCCCTTGATTTGGACGAGTGAGTGGAGGCATGGACGAGATTTTGTCTGATTTAAGTTTCCGTTGGAGATGCCAAAAGGCCAAGTGACTCGGTTCAAGTTCCCCTAGGAACTTGTTCCAGCGAGCGTCTCGCAGGTCTTTCATGCGGTATCTCAGCTGGCGCTGGAGTGACCTCAGAAAGGTGCGGTTCGCTTCAGTCGGGTGAGCTCTATGCGCTCGGAGGGCGGCGTTCTTTTCCGTCACCAGTTCACGCACGTCGTCGGGAAGTTTCCAGCGATGGTCTTCCATCACCGGAACTTTCCGTGAACAGGCGTCCACGGCTGACTGTACGTGAGCTGTGAGGGAATCGACCGCCTTTTGAGTGTCGGCTGCCGACTCTATGAGGGGCGGGATACTATCTAAGTGGACAGATGAAGAGGACTTGAGGAGTCCCTCCAGTTTTCTCCAGTCTGTTATCTTTTTCTGAGGTGGGGACTGACCTGAGTCCGGGGGCCTAGTCGGGGGGAGAGCGCTAAGGTCACAGGTCGGTGGTCGGAATCTAACTCGTCGTGCGACCTCAACGAGTGCAAACGGAGGTTTACATTCTTGAGGATCGCAATGTCTAGTACGTCCGGTCGGTGGTTGATATTCTTGGGATAGTGGGTGGGGTGCATAGGCGCAATGACGTCGAATTGGAGGAGCCCGCTGAGGTCCTCCAATTGGCGTCCTCTGTTATTTCGTGAGTGGCTGTTCCAAGCATCGCTCTTGGCATTCAGGTCACCCGCGATAATAACTGAGCTACTGAGATTGATTAGAGCTTTGATATCAGCTTTGATATCGGCCGTCGAGTTAACAGGGGAACAGTATGCAGAGACTATGGTGATCGGCTGATGGCCGGTCATTCCTAATCGACAGATCGAGGTCTCTATGTGGGAGAGGGTTGGTGGTTGGATTGGGATACAGTGCAGGGACCTCCTGTAATAGATCAAAGTACCGCCGAGGGCGGATCGAGATCTATCATTGCGAACTACGCAGTAGTTTGCAATTCTAGGGTCTCGGTGTGATGGTTTCAAGAAGGTTTCCTGCACTACGAAAACGTCGATATTGTTGTCGCGAAGGAACGCGGCGATCTCTTCCTTTTGGCTGTGAATGCCATTGGCATTAAAGTAGCCAATTGAAAGCGATCGGGGTTTGACTCTGCTGTTTACGTTTGAGTCCATTATTGGTTGGACGAGAAGGTAGCCAGGGACTCTGATACATCGGCGTAGTCGCCGAGGACCTTGAGGAGGGCCAGAGGGTCCTTCCGGACGGCCCTGAGGCTTCGTGCCATCTCGTTAACCCTGGAGAGGTTGACGGTGGAGAAAAGATCCGCCAGGAATGCCATGTTGGCGGAGGTTTCAGAGGGGGAGGAAGTGGGCTGGACCGCCTGGGGTCTACGCGGGGGAGTAGCAGCCTGAGGTTGGGGCTGTTGAGGTTTGGCGGTGGAGAGCGACGGCAGAGGTGTAATCTGCGGGCTCGGGGCCGCTGAGGGGGCAGGGGGGGACGCTTGTGGGAGGGGTGGAAAGTCCCTCGGAGGGAGGGCCCTCCACGGGGAAGGTCGAGGTGGGGCGGGTTGCGCGGGGGGGGCATTACGCCATTCGCGGGCCGCCGCCCTCTTGACCACGACCGGTCTGGGTTTGGGGGCTTTAGGGCAGCCCCTGTAATTGGCTGGGTGGCCTTCCTGGCGGCATAGTACGCAGCTCGGGGGTGATTCGGCGAGAGTGCGGTCCTTAGGGCGAGAGCAAGCGCTCGTCCCATGGTCTCCCAGGCACTTGACGCACCTGGGTTTTGCGTTACAGTTACGCGATGCATGACCGTATAGTTGGCAGTTGTGACACTGCCCTATAGGACCGCCTTTGTGGGGGGTTTCAACCCTTATGCCAGACAGGTGGCATAGAGTTTTTATTTTGAAGACGGCTTTGCCGTCGGTGGAGTTCTCGCAGATGGCGAGAACCATGTTATATGCCTCTCCGGCATTTTGACGGTGCATGCGGTGCACCTCCTTCACCGCGACATTCTGAGCCTTCAGATCTTCTTTTATTGACTCAGTGTCAATTTCTCGCGGGATGCCACGGATGACGACCCGGAGTGAACGGTCCTCCGGCAGGTCATAAGTGTGGTATTCCACACTTCTGGCCTGCAGGAGCTTGGTGAAAGCTCGGAATTCGGTCGAATTCGGGAGGTGCACCTTAATGCCTTCGGCTGTGGTCGTAGCACGGGTAAAGTTAATTTTGTTGGTTTTACACCAACCGGAGATTTCCGTCCACTTGGACTTAGTGTGGACGAATACGGGGGGGCACGAGCGCTCTTTCGTCGAGGAGGGCCGCGTGGGTCGCGGGACGGGGGAGAGCCGGCTAGCCTGAGTGGCTTCGGCTTCCGGAGAGGCGATGGGGGCGGGGGCAGGGGGTGCCGGAGAGGGGGCTGCCGGGGAGGACTGTGCGGAGGGCACGGGCACGGGTTTGGGGGCTTTAGTCGGGGGGGAAGGTGAGGTTGAGGCCTCCTTCTTTTTAGCGCGTCTGGCGCGCTTCTTGGAGCCCGTGACGGGCGTGAATTCGTCCGAGGGGCCCTCGGACGACTCAGATTGAAGTGACTCCATTTCGGAGTCTACGATGACAGAGTCGGGGGACAGGGGGGAGACTTGAGCCTTGTTGGCCTCATTGGTGACGTCAATGATAGCGCTCTTGTCGAGCGCTGCTGTTGCGTCGGCAGTGGAAGTACCCGCGATTACGTCGCGGGTGAATTCGTCAAATTGACGTCGGAGGGTGGGCACGGCTTCTAAGAGCCGCGCGAGAAATGCCACTGAGGCTTGGGGGTCCATACTTATGGACATGACTTTGGGCGAGGGAAACGTGTTTCAGGGCGCGGTCGCCCAGGGGAAGAAACACGCAAAGAAACCCCTGGTGACTTTAACGTTAGGAGACCGATCCCCGGGGGGGTTGACCCGGGGGTGTGTACTGAACCCTCCCTGTCGGGTGTAGACAGGGAGGTGAGTGTGCCTATGGTGTGAGCCCTAAGCTTGTATTCCCGCTGCCAGTCTTATTGTGCAGCGGGTTCCTGACTGTTCCGGTGTAGAGAGCACTAGTCCGTGGACAGTGCCCAAACTAACACCGGAGGATAGAAGGTAAGGGATAGGAAGGGTGGGCGGTGGGTGATAACCAGGCGCGACTAGGGTAGACCCCAAGGCCGGTGAACCTGGTCCCGACCGTTTGTAGCCTTACCCTGAAGGGGCAAGGCTAAGAGCGCAACGGGGCAGCGCCCCACTCGGTTTCGTTTGCACCGTTTGGTTTCCACCGAATGACCACGAAACTGTGGATTTTCCCAGAAGGGGACAAATATTATTGTCGAGAAACAAAAATTGTGATTGTTGTTGCCTTGAAAAAGGCGACCAACAATCACCACGTGCGGCTACCGCGTGGCGATTTGCGTAGCGGCGGGTGTGGCTTCTGCCGGTCGTAGCGGGCGCAGAGCGCGGGAGCGGTGGGAGCACACGTCTGCTCGGTACGGCGGCCGGAGCGAGAATCACCTGACGTGTAAACGACACCTTACTATTTATTACAATTTTATTAACTGACGTCAATATGGACTTAAGGTAAATGAATATAAGGTTGAAAATTAAATTATAATTTATACTTATTGTACTTGTATATTTCTATCGTAGTTTTTTAAAATTCGTAATTCGATTTTTACTTTTTTTTGTAGCGTCATTAAAACTTTATTCAGCCAGTTATGCCAAAGATAATTATTGTGTTTCATAAACCAACCCTTAGTGTCGAAATTATGGGGTGAACCTTCTCGTCAACCCTTGACACGAGAACGTGTTAATTATAATCCAAATATAACACTTAAATTATAAAATCGAAAGATCTTCATTAAGAAATATGTGGGAGTCATTTGATTTATACCAACACAATTAGGGATATTAAAAATAGTTTTGTATAATAGACGTAATGTTTATATACAACCAAGTAAAGAACTCCACTCTCTATGAAACTAAACCACACTTTTATCTACTTGTACCCCACCCTATTTACAAGATTCGACAATTGAATGTGGCGTGCGCTATGACTCGCACCGTGATTGGTCGCGGCTCGACCAATCAAATAGGTTACTCATAGGCATGCGCATGTTGGTAATGTTAAATGACGATAGGGTTGGCTTTGTTTTTTTTATTGCTTTGCTTTTAGAAGCATGTCTAGTGGGTATTCAATGGGGTGATCGTTTGTATTGGATACTCATATGATGGATTTTAATTATTAATATTACATTATATGTACTTAGACATAGAGTAGGTTGTTATGTAAAGATAGATGTGTCATTTTAAATTAATTACCTGTGAACTTTTGACCGGTTTCGTAAGAAATGTCATTGAAAGTCTGCAAAAATATACATCCTAATAAAAGTTTCATAGTACCTCCAACCGATTGAGGATGTAAACGACAACCCTTAATCACCACCTATCAAGTTCTCAATGACGTTTGCGAATGTATGACGTTGCGTATTCGGTAGAGCTGTCAAATATGACAGCTACAGCAAAGATGTTACGTCAAATGGACCGGCAGATACGGAACCGTTGATTAAGTTCACACATTTCGTTTCTTAATAACAGATAGAGTGTTTTATTAAAATAATTATTTACTTAATTGTAGGGCCTTGAATCACGCAGCTTAAAAAGTGAGGCTGGGGAATCATAATGAGGGATTAATTTAACTGGTTTTATAACTGCAGTTATATGAATGATGAATGTGGACGGAGCGAAAGAGATATATATATATATAAGTCTCGAGAGAACTGGGACTCTACTCTCTATGCCTTCCCCGTAAGGACTTGACTTCATGATATGTATGTATAACTGGAGTTTTATCTCAGACATCAATTTACTTATATAATAAAATGTGGTTTGTGTTACAATTATTTCGTTTATCAATCAAAATCATTTTTAAAATCAGATTATACGTTTTTGAGACAACAACCAAACTCTTTATCTTTACTTAATTAGTGAAGATTTGTTGTTCCGTCGCTATTTTATTTATTAAGATATATTATTATTTAAATTATAAATAATAATATATCTTCAGAGCCCCCACAGATATATATTTTAAGGCGCCAACGTGACGGACGGCGAGTCCATCGCCTTAACTCAAGCACGATTATTATACATAAGCCTTTGATGTTCAAACGTATGCAGCTTTCCTCTCGATGATTTCCTTCACCGTAAAGCTCGTGGTGTGATTTTTCAGGCATCATTGGTACAGTCGGGTCTTAAACTTGCAATTTTAGTGTTGCACTCTCTCGGCTACCATGACTCTCTTCTCACGGAAAAATCATCTCAAATAGGTACATTTTAATTATCCGGCATACATTTTAATTGTAGTATTGTACAAGTGAATCCTTCCTTACATATAACCAGTAAAACATCTATCGTAATTAATTCTCTAAGGACTGAGGTATAATAGAGCCTTAATTAAGCCTTTCATACGAATGGGGATTAAATTACAGTTTCACTTACACGTATTTTGTTAAAATTTCACCTACTTTAAAAGGCTAATAGGTGTGATAATCCCGTATCCAGTTTGGAATCTACAACAGTCTAAGGATTGGAGTGGCAGAACAATCCGTCAGTTCTATGTAAATTGAGCAGCTGAGTACAATGTTACCAAATTAAATTACCACCGTCCCCTACAACCGCTGAACAAAAATTACCCTTAATACAGTGGAATAGGGGCTAACGCTGTCGGATTATTGGTATATATTAAGACAAGTTTAGTGCATAAAAGTACTTTTTCCGGTGGGGTGGAGTTGTCATTATAAATAGGGCAAAGTTATTTTTTGCCTGCGGACCGGACGTATGTACGTAGATCTTGTGAATGTAATGTCGATGCAGCTCTGTATGTCGGATATAAAGTTATCACTGTACATTGACGACCGTCTGGTCTAGTGGTTAGAGCTCCTGACTGCGAAACTTGAGGTCGCGGGTTCGAATCCCGCTGAGGGCAGATATTTGTGTGATGAACACGAATATTTGTACCTTAATCTTGGATGTCCTATGTATTTAAGTATTTATCTATCTATATAAGTAAATATATCGTTGTCTAGTTACCATAACACAAGCTTTGCTTAATTTGGGACTAGGTCAATTTGTGTGGAATTGTCCCAGGTATTTATTTATTTATTATTTATTTATAATATAGAATGTACTCACTTAATTTTGAACTAGTCTAATCCAAAATACATACCTTATGGATTTGAGACTGTGTTCCTAAATACATATATTAACATTAAATTAAAAAGACAGGATTCCTCTCGATGTTTTCCTTCACTGTTAAGCTCGTGGTGTGACTAATCACTGTACTTAAGTTCAGAAAAACTCATTGGTACAGTCGGGTTTCGAACACGAATCATTTTGCCACTACGGCTCATTATAATAATAATATAAATAATATAAATATTTCTAGGCTCATTATAATTAATATTTATTTAAAAGGCAATCTACGGGGCACATCTTCTTTAGTAAACAAAAGGTTATATCTATAAATGAAAGGTGTTATATATTTTTCAAACTTAATTTATTTAATTACACAATATGCAACATGCTATGGTCTAAATATACACAAACAATACAGCATTTAGTTGTATGACAATGTATGTACATAATACATTTCTATACCTAACGATAATTTATTAATTAATACTCATACATAATACATATATTATTCAAACAATGGCTTAATTTAATACTTTATTGGCAAGATGTTCAAAATAAATCTAAGCTCGGTGGACGGAATACACTGGCTATATTAACTTAAATACTAACACCATGATTATAGAAAGAGTTTAACCCAACACAACTGCCTTTTACAAAGTTAATAGAAGATACTTCTAAACATTTCTCATTAACTACATTTTGAACGGGGAAAAAATCGCTCAAAGAAATTCATAAATATACATACAAATTCACTAACGACGACGCTGATGAACGAACGGCTTTAAAAAATACGTTAGTTAGGCTACAAAAAAATAAGCGTAATTTTTCTACCGTAATACGATACTGTGTAACTCTAAACCTTAAAAACGAGTTAATTTAAAACGCTAAGAGGGTTTTAATCCAACTTGGTAACATGAGTATTTAAACGGTACTTAACACTTACAATAAATATCCCTGTAGGTACGTATTCTTACAGACTTCAAATTTGGCAAAATTGGCGATAAAGTCACTTTGAAACTTACTGGAGGAGTTCGTAAAGTGCGGATATGTATGTCTGGGCCATTTGTAGCGTCTCGTACTTAGAGAGCTGCCGGTCAGCGCCCAAGGATGGAAGGTGACCTCGAAGGCGGTCGAAAGCCTTATTCAAGTTCTGCATTCGCCTCCTCTCCCGAGCATTAGCTGCCAAGCGACGCCTCCGTAGTACCGCTGCGCTAGTAGCGCGTCCTCTTCTTTTTCCACTCGCGTCTAAAATTTCAGCATCTTCGGCGTCGTCTAGAATATCTCGTGATAGACCTCGATAAGCTATATGGGTTGGCGAGTCCTCGTTGCTTCCGTCTGTCGATGCTGTCGGCTCCAGACTCGAGCGTCCAGAGTCAGGTGATCGTGGCCAGTTCAAATAGCAATCCTCGGTTGCGTATTCCAGCATCACGTCCGTTGGAAACATGTCCTTTTCGCTGTAGAGCATACGATGTCCGTATGTGTCGGTCGTCATCGCGGGCGCGGAAAAAAAATGCGTGCACTCGGTTCGGCTTCCCACAGGGTTCTAAATTGGGGCCGTACCTGTTCCACTTATATAGCTTCCCTGTTTGTGCGAAAAGGTGGGATAAAGGGGATCTTACGTGAGTGAGAGGGATGAATAGAGGTATCGAGAGGGTAATTTAAGACCAATCATCATTAATTATTTGGAGCCCGGGGCGGCGGCGTATTGTTTGATAGAATGCGTTCACTCGGCGACTCTTTTGAGGGGTTGTGCAAAGCCTCATTGTGCTAGTAGCCTTGTCGACCTACCACAATTGATAGTGAAGGTTTAAAGGTAAAAAGTAATTATATATACACTTATTTGTACAATATATATGTATGTTGTAATTATTATTGGTACAATACGTGCACTTGCAGGAAAATATTTTGACCTTAAATAGGTTTTGTGTATGAATAATTACCTACGTATGTAAGACACAGACACGCCGTGTCTGTCTTTCTGAAGGCGTATCTCAATACTTAAAGAATAAATATATATATAGTTAGCATCGGTAGCTAAATATTTTTTTGTAATATTTTCGTATAAAAGCAGGGGCTTCGCCTAAACTCTGGCAAGACTAAGGTTCTGGTATTCGAACGAGATGAACAAGTGACCGAGTGTGCTATATCGGTAAATGGGCAAATTCTAGAGCAAGTGAATGAATTTGTGTATCTAGGAAGCATGTTCACACGAGATGGACAGTATGAAAAATGCATTGAAAGAAGGATAATTGCCGGTAATAAGGTGAATGGGGCCATGTCGGCGTTGATGGGCAGTAAAAGTCTGAGCAAGAATGCTCGAGTTGCTGTCCACGACGCGATATTGGTGGCCAATTTATTATTTATATATTTATTTATTTAGGTATGTAAGTCTAGAGAGAACTGGCGCTCTATACTCTCTGCCTACCCCGTTAGGGACTTGGCGTGATGATATGTATGTATGTTAGCTTTTTCCCTTCAATTGCATCCAAATCGGGAGGTAAATTTGTTTTGCGATAATTTTAAATGACATTAAAGACAATTTCGGTTTCCTTAGCATCTTAGCATAGCATATGTGTTTAAATACTCATGAAAGAATAGCATTTGAAGTACTAATGATGATGATTGATAATGATGATTAAAAAGAGACAGAGCTTATGTGCATTAGATAGCTTTAGAGTTTATTATGAAAGGCTGAAAAGGTTTATAGGTGTTGGCAACATAATAGGACTAGTCCCTCTGCTGCCAACACAATGTAACAAGCCTCTACACTCCCCAAGCAGCTTATTACTGGAAACCTTATTCATCGCGCTGGAACACGACACAAAAATTGTCTTATTTGGCTACGGACTTCTATAAGTTGGAGGTCCTGTCCCAGTCGGGCAGCTCCAAATTCGAACTGGCAACCAGTTATGTCCTACCTCTATTATCATCGTTTATCCTATCTCATCATGCCACTGTCCAAGGGAGCGAAGCAGTAATCATATTTATGAAGTTACTATAA
Organism: Drepana arcuata; assembly: GCA_016069955.1. NCBI lineage: Eukaryota > Metazoa > Arthropoda > Insecta > Lepidoptera > Drepanidae > Drepana > Drepana arcuata. The sequence continues at coordinate 85,803 of JACCPG010000726.1, read as the reverse complement.
TTTTATTTATCTCACGTAAAACTTCATTTATTTAGAAACCACTAATGAGTTTCAATAACAGGCAAAGCTTGTGAATTCCTCCGAATCCATCGAGAACCAGTCATCACCGTATACCCATAAGGTCCTGCTTAACCTGGGAGGTTGAAATTCAAAACTGTAGGGTAGGTGGCCCCCGCGGGATGTAGCAAGAATGGATGCGGCATCCCTTGAGTATCATACTTATAAATACACTGCATTATTTATTATTATTTAAGTATTTCATTAGATGTATAGGCTGGATAAAGATATGTTTTAGGTGCCAACGTGACAGATGACGAGTCCAGTCTTTTATCAAGCACAACTATACATATTTATTTGAATGTCTTCATAAAAGGAAGCAAGTTACTTCAGCGACTAATCACTGTACTTTAATTCAGAAAAAGTTCTGGATGAGTGATATATAACTGGATGGTAAAAGAACAAAATAATATAAAAGTTTCCTTATAATAATTATGGAATAATATAATGCATGTCCATAACATTAAATTAGTACATCAATGTAGGTAACATCTTTTTTCCCGGTGGTCCAGATTTCACAGCATCTCGTATGCAAAATATTGTGTGCTTCTTTTTCATACTTATTCTTAATATTTACAAAAACTATGTTCTAATATTTATTAATGTCTGAGAACTATGAAACGCTTCCACGTGAGATATTATTATTATTTGAATAATGTTTAAGTTAAAAATCCGTGGCGACCGAGTGGTCTACAACACAGATATTGCGAGTTTGAATCCCGAACTTACAGTGGCTAGTCACATCACGAGCTTTACGGTGAAGGAAAACATCGAGAGGAAACCTGCATACGTCTGAGAAGCAATTCAAAGGCGTATGTATTATAGTTGTGCTTGAGTAACGTTTGCACCTAAAATATATCTCTGGCGGAATGTGGGTGTGTGGGTACTACCTGTACACCTCTGCCTACCCCTTCGGGGACCCTTATGGGAAGGCGTGAAGATATTAATATAATTTGAATGAGAAATTAAGATTTACCTCTAAACCGGGCAGAAACATATTTTTTCTCAAGATAATAGTTTTACGCATCATTACCTCGGCACGCGGGTCGGATTTCGCGAACCATAAAAAATGTTATATGATATATATCAGGGGCAGTACCATGGCGTACTATAGCAATAATAATTCAAGAATGCTAAATATAAAGATATCATAGACATATTTCCGTTAATCTTTCTTGAATTAACTGCAAAGCATGTCTCATTGGGTCTTAGGGTTCTAACAAAAGGTATTAGTTTCGGTTAATTTAAATGGTATTTAATTGAATTCATAAATAATAATATATCCTCACGCCTTCCCACAAGGGTCCCCGAAGGGGTAGGCAGAGGTGTATAGATAATACCGCTAGATATATATTTTAGGCGCCAATGTGACAAATGGCGAGTCCATCGCCGTTACTCAAGCACGACTAGGTATACACATGCCTTTGAATTTCTTCACAGACGTATGCAGGTTCCTTCTCGATATTTTTCTTCACCGTAAAGCTCGTGGTGAGGCTAATCACTGTACATTACGTTCTGAAAAACTCATTGGTACAGTCGGGATTCGAACTTGAGATCTTTGTGTCGCAGGCAACTACACGAACCACTCGTACACCACGGCTTAATTAAATTTATGGTAATTATAGAGCCTTGGAGAAGTGTCCTGCAACTCAAACATCGCAAATTGGAATCGCGACTGCAAATTTGGCGAATTGTCAATAGTTTTTTTTTATACAACAAGAGTGGCAAACAAACATACGGCCCACCTGATGGGAAACGGTTACCGTAGCCTATTTACGCTCACGATACCGAAGTATCACTTGCGCGTTGCCACTCTGTGTTCAGAGAGTTATACTGTGTTGGCAGCATAATGGGACTAATCCCTCTGTTGCCAACACAATATAACAATCCTCCCCCCTCCCCAAGGAGCTCATTACTGGAAACCTTATTCACCACGTAGGAACACAACACAATAAATTGTGTCATTTGGCTACGGACTTCTATAAGGTGGAGGTCCTGACCCAGTCGGGCAGCTCCAAATTCGAACGGGAAATCCGTTATGCCCTACTTCTCTTGATAGTTGTGTGCCCCAAGAGGAAGCCGTGGTGGCCGAGTGGTTCGAGCAGTTGCCTGCGACGCAACGGTCGCAAGTTCGAATCCCGACTGTACCAATGAGTTTTTCTGAACTTAAGTATAGTGATTAGTTACACCACAAGCTTTACGGTGAAGGAAAACATCGAGAGGAAACCTGCATACGTCTGAGAAGAAATTCAAAGGCGTATGTATAGTCGTGCTCGAGTAACGGCGATGGACTCGCCATCTGTCACGTTGGCACCTAATATACCTCTGGCGGAAAGTGGGTATGTGGGTATTACCTATACACCTCTGCCTACCCCTTCGGGGACCCTTGTGGGAAGGCGTGAGGATATATTTATACTTTGCCGATAACCACGCGACTATTACGACCTTACGACCGCTGTTAGTGAGTTCGAATCAAACAAAGCTAGACTGACAGTATTGAAAAAGAAGCCTGCTACGACCCGTCAAGCCCAATCAAAATGAATTACAGTTTATACTAATCGGAAGTCAACCCGGAACGTACCCCGTTAAATAACGGACCTTTTACTATAGTTGCCCTATCCTGTTACTTTAGACCCGAGCTTTTTTTTACGTATGAAATTTGTTCACACTCAACTTGAGTTAGTATCCCGTTACGGTATTTGTTTTGACGTTGTGTTATTGCTATTCCTCCACGCCAAAGGGGTAGGCAGATGTGTAACACCCATTTCTCGTCTGTAATATGTATAACTATATACCTACATAGGCAAGTTTCCTTTCTATGGTTTCTTTTACCATAGAGGTCGTGGCGTGACTAATCACTTCACCTAAATTCAGTCTCATTAGTACAGTCTGGATTCGAACTTGCAATCTTTGTGCTGCAGGCGACTGAACCCCTCGGTCACCACGGTTCCAAGTAATGAAAAATTCGTAATATTCGGCCACACCACACAAGAAGATTTTTTCAACAGCCTTTTAACCACAGGCGTCAAAGATAACAGCTTCCATTGGCCGCCTTGTAATCTAGCTAAGCTATTCCTTGAAACTAATACTTATAATGATTGAGATGTATCCTTCTTCCGCTCACTTCGTGGATTTCATTTCCTCTCTGTATGTGGGTTTATGGCTTACTAGCTGCGCCCTGCGGTCTCACCCGCGCCACTATAAGAATAATACATATACATATCGTCACGCAGAGCCCCTCACGGTAGGCAGAGAGTATAGATTCTCAATTCTCTTTAGACTTACATACCTTTTTTGCAGAGGAAGGAGAGAAGGAGGAGGGAAGAGAAACATCGATGCGAAGCCAGCATACATTAGAGTATAAATGCAAAGATAATTGTAAAGATAAATATGTATATATTTATAATATATATGTACATGTATTATAAGTAGATTCATTCGTATTTATACATTATCTATTATAGAACTAGATGTATGATATTATTACATATTATATTGCATAGTATATTATAATAATATATAAAGAATTTATGTTTATATTTCCCAACTATTTATTTATTTTATAGCCTGCCATGCCTATCTCTGCATCACCCAAAGGTTACATTTTGCTACATTTAGTTTCAGTTACATTATGCAGGAAGTTTTTATAAATAAAAAAAAAATTGCATAGTCGCGAATGAGTAACGGCGATGGCACGTCATCCGTCACTTTGGCACCTAAAATATATATCCAGTGGAAATTGGGTGTGTAGATAACTACACACCTCTGCCTACTACATAGCTACACGTCTACATCATTGTCTGTCATTCTAAGAAAAAAAAACATACATATAATCACGCCTCTTTCCCGTAGGTGTAGGCAGAGACCACTTCTTTCCACTTGCTACGATCCTTACATACTTTTTTCGGTTCGCCCACTTTCATTATGCCCTTCATACATGCTCTTCGGCTTAGGGTACTCTTGACCTGGCCTTTTTTCCCATAAATAAACACTACGAAATTTTTTTTTTTATACAACAAGAGTGGCAAACAAGCATACGGCCCACCTGGGAAACGGTTACCGTAGCCTATTTACACGATACCGAAGTATCACTTGCGAGTTGCCACTCTGTGTTCGGAGAGTGTGTTGGCAGCATAAGGTTAAATCCCTCTGCTTCCAACACAATGTAACAATCCTCTCCCCCCTCCCCAAGGAGCTCATTACTGGAAACCTTATTCACCGCGTAGGCACACAACACAATAAATTGTGTTATTTGGCTACGGACTTCTATAAGGTGGAGGTCCTGCCCCAGTCGGGTAGCTCCAAATTCGAACGGGAAACCCGTTATGCCCTACCTCTCTTAAATATTCTCAAATATCTCAAATTCAAGCTTATTTTTAAGAAGCATGTTCATACAACATGTTCGTCTAAATTTTTAACTGACCCATTAAAGTAAATTCAGGGCTTATTAGAATTCGGTGAACGATCATCAAACTGTTTGATCACGTCGACCAATTTTTATACAACTGGCGGATATTGATGTGTTCCCTAAAACAATGTTAAAAATGTAATATTCATGAAGTTAAGTTCTTCAAGCTAAGATTTGATGGCAGTTGATGCATGTTACCCATTGTTAAGATATTATGTTAATACCTAATGATCAATGATTTCTGTGCGACCGCACACTGAGTCTGAAGGCTTGACTAATTCGTTTGGATTAAGATGTAAGCATCATCATATTAACATATTGTAAGGATCTAGGCATTTGGGCGAAATATGTTTGGTGGCCGAGTGGTTCGAGCAGTTGCCTGCGACGCAAAGGTCGCAAGTTCGAATCCCGACTGTACCAATGAGTTTTTCTGAACTTAAGTACAGTGATTACTCACACCACGAGCTTTACGGTGAAGGAAAACATCAGGAGGAAACCTGCATACGTCTCAGAAGAAATTCAAAGGCGTATGTATAGTTGTGCTGGAGTAACGGCGATGGACTCGCCATTTGTCACGTTGGCACCTAATATACCTCTGGCGGAAAGTGGGTGTGTGGGTATTACCTATACACCTCTGCCTACCCCTTCGCGGACTCTTGTGGGAAGGCGTGAGGATATATTATTATTATTTTATAACCTATATACTTAATTAGTTACTAAATTATTGTCTGTATTTCCTTCATACAATCGTAAGCGGCTGGTACGATTTTAATGAACTGTCTTCAGGTGGATTCAAGTATGGTTTAGGCTCAAAATTTGGACCCGACAAGTGGCGCTGCGATCGTGTTTCAGCAAATATAATTTTTTTCACCCGGGCGAAGCAGTTTAAATATAAAAAAGCCACGTATATTTTGCACCTTGGATGCCCTATGTATTAATGTAGGTACCTATATAAGTAAGTATATCGTTTTCTAGTTTCCATAGCACAAGCTTCGCTCAGGTTATTTGAGTGGAATTGTCTCAAGGTGTTTATTTATGTTGTCCACAGGAGTAGTATCCTCAACGATATATAAGTAACGTAATATCAAAAAACTGTTATTGCTACGTACCTACTGCTCACTGTGTATAACGGTCCAGCAATTTCTTCACAATAGCATTCCTTGTAAATAGCTAAAATGATAGCAGTTAGATTAAATTGCTGTCGCAAGCTATGTCGCTTATATATGCTATTAGTTCCGTATATCTACAATTGTCACAGCAAATAAATAATTTTTAAAGCAAACACAATGTTTTGAATACTAAAACTAAAGTGTCGTAAAAGCCAAATTTAATTTCTTATTTTGTTTACAATTTGCAGGTTTCATCCCGAATTTATCCTCCTTTGCAAAGTTTATAGAATCTTTATTTAATATCTATATATTTCTTCTGTGCGTGTGTCTGTCACTGAACTCCTAAACGGCTGGACTGATTTGAATGAAATTTTCTGTGTCATAAGGTAGATTCGAAAATGGTTTAGATTCACAATGGGACCCGTGGCTCTGCCATCGTCTTTCAGATAATTTAATTTTTTTACACGAGCGTAGCTGGGCGGTACATGGTCTCTATATAAGATTTTAAAAACTCATTGGTACAGTCGGGTTTCAAACTTGCAATCTTTGTTTTGCAAGCGACTCCTACTCGAATCACTCGGTCACCGCAGCAAACTTTAAAAGTTATTGCAATTTAAAATGCATTTAATCCATTCTGGGTCTGGGTCAGTAAATCTAGATCGCCTGGCTTTACTCACTCTGCCCACTCTCTGAGGGTGTCGACATGTAAAAATCTATTCCTCTCCTCTGAACTCTGAGCTGAACTCCGCTCTGAGAGAATGAACACATCTGTCGCCATCGACCGGGAATTCATACCCATACCTTGGGAGCCACAAAGGTCTCGCACTGCGCGGTTTCAAAGGACTTTCCTTCCGCGAACACTCAGGCTGTGGAATGAGCTCCCGTTGAGGTTTACCCTGGAGAGTACAGCATGGAGTTCTTCAGGAAGGGTGTGAAAAGATTCCTGCAGGGTCGGCAACGCGCGAGCGGTATCCCTGATGTTGCACGCGTCCATAGGCGATGGTCACCGCTTACCAACAAAATCAAAATCAAAATATTTTGATTTCACATAGGCCTAGGGCACTTATAAAATGTCGAAAAGAGGTACACGTTTCAGGTTGGTCGTTTCCATGGAGAAGACCCGGCAAGAAACTCCAACACAGGCAGACCCCTTGTGGTATGAAAATAAACGTATCTTCGCAAAACTTCAGACATATATATCCTTCCATCCATCTTCAAGCATCACACTCAGAATTGGCGAATAGGAGGAAGTTGAACAACCTCAGCGTGCTCACCGGTGACAGTTCGTCAAATGGCTCGACGAACAACTAGCAGACAATTATGACGATGCATACCTTCGGCACCTGCAGCTGACACTTCGTGGAGCTCATAACAGGGAGTAGTACTCACTAAAATTAATTAAGGGCGGATGAAACCAGAGGAGAGGACAAGTTTTGACGGCCGTCTGGTCTATTGGTTAGAGCTCCTGAAAGAAAAACTTGAGGTCGCAGGTTCGAATCCCGCTGAGGACAGATATTTGTGTGATGAACACGAGTATTTGTACCGTAGTCTTGGATGTCCTATGTATTTATGCATATATCTATCTACATAAGTATATATATCGTTGTCTGGTTACCATAACACAAGCTTTGCTTATATTGGGACTAGGTCAATTTGTGTGGAATTAATTGTCGCAGTATATAAAAATAAAAAAATTATCATATAAAAAGTTAAATATATAAATCGAAACCATTCTCAAACAATAGTAAAAAATCAAATCTTTTTTCGGTAAAAAAATCTATTACCATACTGTGCCTCGAAGCGAAGTTGAAAATGTGTGTATTTATAAAAGGTGCATTCATGAATTTATTATACATAGTGTTCTTATTTGCATTAATATTTATAATAATAATTAATCCAAAGCTAACCAATCCTTGTATTCATTGAAAAAATCTCTCCTGTTTCACAGAATAACTATGGGATTTTGTTATAATTTAAATGAGAACCAAGCACAGGTTATAAAATAACTTTGTATTTTTGTGACATGCAAAATCGGTGTTGAGTGATAGTGATAGATGTGTCATTTGTCACGTCAACACCTAGCAATATTTATGACACAAGGTAGGTTTTATTAAACCTCTGCCAACTGCTAAGGGACCCTTGTGGCAACGCGTAAAAATGCTGAAAATATAGAGCCGTGGGTGGTGGCACTGGTGGCCAAGTGGTTCAAGTAACTAAGTTCGAACCCTGACTGTACTAATGACTTTTTCTGAACTTAAGTACAATTATTATAACGCCATGAGCATTACAGTGAAAGAAAACATGGAGGAAACCTGCATACGTTTGAGAAGATATTCGTAACGGCGATGGACTCGGCATCTGTCACGTTGGCACCTAAAATATATCTCTTTCGGAAAGTGGGTGTGTGTGTGGGTATTACCTATATTATATTTTTATATATTTTGCATCAATTAGTTAATTAGAGCCGTGGTGGCCGAGTGGTTCGAGCAGTTACCTGCGACGCAAAGGTCGCAAGTTCGAATCCCGACTGTACCGATGAGTTTTTCTGAACTTAAGTACAGTGATTAGTCACACCACGAGCTTTACGGTGAAGGAAAACATCGAGAGGAAACCTGCATACGTCTGAGAAGACATTCAAAGGTATGTAAAGTCGTGCTTGAGTAACGGCGATGGACTCGCCATCTGTCACGTTGGCACCTAATAGACCTCTGGCGGAGAGTGGGTGTGTGGGCATTACCTATACACCTCTGCCTACCCCTTCGGGGACCCTTGTGGGAAGGCGTGAGGATATATTATTATATAGTTCATTAGAATTCTTTGACAACGATGTAGGGATATAAATGGTTCAAAATCATTAATTCAATATATTTTATAACTACACTCTGTACTCTATTTCTAAATTTAAATCCAAAAATCAAAATCAGAATCGAGAAGCACTCGTCATCAATTATTATAATGATACCAAATGATTTGATTCAAGTAAATTATATTTTTATTTCCAACCAAGTGTTGATTTTAGCCCCGAGCTATAATTCACACTTCGACAACTTGATACGTAAATTTCCGCGTTACGTTAACGTTACATGGCTTTGGCGATTTTATATGGGATAAAAACATAAACGTCAGTATATTAAGAAATCATTACAGTCTTGCCAGGTTGGAGCAGTTGCCGAAATTAGAAGAGAAATGGCTGATTGTTTGATTTTGTAAATCTTATTTTATTTTAAGGTTTACACTAGTTCGAAGAAGATAAAATTAATGTTTATATATAAGCGTGAAGCGTATGGATTTCCTCTCAAACTTCTGCAGGTTTCCTTCACCGCAAAGCTGGTGGTGTGACCGATCACTGTAAGTTCAACTCATTGGTGCAATCACTATTCGAATTAGCGATCTTTGTGCTGCAGGCTTTCGACTATCGCGTCTTAATTTATTAACGTTTCAAGATGCAGGGCCAAAGCAACGGTATAGGCGGCCAGGTAAAAGTAAAACACACCAATGAATACACCCCTTATTACGTGCAAGGATAAAAAGATCACGCGATCTCAGTACAAAGGAATCTTTTGACTCAAAAGCCCGTGGTTTTTTGTACTACACGCATCATATATTAATATTCGCTTAAAATACGTAATGAAGGGCATTATTTGGAGATCTCGTTGTGTTCAATTCAATTAATGGTTGTTTATATTTAAGGAAATATAAGTTATACTTTAAAAGGTCATTAACTGCTTCTTGGCGTTCTTATAGTATCGTACAGGAAACGGTTGTATGGAGCCTTTATCATCATTAGTTCCACCTGACGAAAAAAGTAATAGGTAATTTACTCCCCATTGAAGTTTTCCCGAGAGAGTGCAGCATGGAATTCTTCAAGTAGGGCGTGAAAAGATTCCTACTGTGCAATGCTTGGGCGATACCCGTGGTGTTGCAAGCGTACAAAAGCGCTGGTTACTGTTTAACATCAGGTGTACCGTATGCTCAATTGCCGACGGATATGGGTGTTCCAACATATCTGCCTAATTATTAATCTTACCTAATATCCACGCCTTACTACAAGCAGGGGTCTGTAGTAAGGCGTAGATTAGGTAAAATAATATATTTTTTATGGAAATAAAAATATATATAGACATTAGTTTTATTTCAAGTCTCGCTTAAGCCTCATCACCCAACATCTCCCGAATAGACAAAATATTTAATCCCAGTTTTATAAACGGAAGAAAAGACCCTCATTATCGATGCAAAATCATAACTGTCAGGCTACTCGTGGTAATATCCGCAAAAGAAAAACTTTACGCAAAAAACAAAAGCGAACCGCAAAACTAATAATGACAAATATATATATATACAAACAATACAAGATTTGCAAGTCAGCGCCCAGGCGCCTATCCCACAGGTGGGAAAAAAACATTGCATATCTTTGTCGCTAACCGCCTCTTGTGACAAAAGACGTATTATCTCGACTCAAAAACACATCGAGTGTAACAACAAGCGTCTCTAATGAGGTTGTAATTAAGTTGCTTTTACTGTAAAATATCATTTTCGAGCAGTTTTATTATGTTTGTCGTAACTGATATTGCCAGACTAGTTTCGTAGATGCATTGGTTGTTATTTTAAGAATTTGAGCTCTATTACTTTCGTGATAAGACGTAAAAATATTTTATAGAATGTAGTCACTAACTTTTGTCATTATTAGATAATTATAGCACGCTTCCAAAAGCAAATATTGTTTTGTCATACTTTTGAAAAAAAAATCTCTTTAGAAGACCGCAGTTATGGGATGGACATTGGTTTTAAATTATTTTTCTTCTTGACAGTTTTACGGTACAATTGGTGAGTATCGGTTTGTAGTAATTAAGGGGTACATTTTAATGACAATATATTATTCCGTGGTGGCCGAGTGGTTCGAGCAGTTGCCTGCGACGCAAAGTCGCAAGTTTGAATCCCGACTGTACCAATGAGTTTTTCTGATACTTAAAATACCTACAGAGATTAGTCACACTACGAGCTTTATGGTGAAGGAAAATTTCGAGAGGAAACCTGCATACGTCTAGGAAGAAATTCAAAGGCGTATGTATAGTCGTGCTTGAGTAACGGCGATGGACTCGCCATCTGTCACGTTGGCACCTAATATACCTCTGGCGGAAAGTGGGTGTGTGGGTATTACCTATACACCTCTGCCTACCCCTTCGGGGACCCTTATGGGAAGGCTTGAGGATATAAATAAATATATTCCATTGTCCACATTATTTGAGTAGGGTATTCAGTAACTTACGATTCCATGCTAATTTATAGGTAATTTATAGGTTATAAATGCGAGTGTGGTCCAAGAACGAATGAAGACATTCTGCGACGTCAAAACATCCCGAGAACTCATGAAACTATCAAGATCATCATGATGGCCAAGAGGGGAAGCAATGCGTTGGCAGAAGGAAGAAGTGGCTCCGTAATATAAGAGAATGGACAGGAATCGCCAACGTAGACCACCTGTTTCGTTTGGCGAACGATGAAGGAAAATATGGGGACTTGACAGTCAGCCTTCAGTAGAAATGCAAGGCAAGGAAAGGCACTGCAAGAAAAGGCAAATGTTTGTGAGAAGGTTGGTTACTCAATCACGTCAGAACGGGTGATAGGAATCGGATGATATTTGGCACAGAGATAGATTAACAAATAGGATACGATTGACGAAAAAAGTGTATAAGGCGAGTGTGAATGAAAGTGTTGGAAGGGGTAGACCTAGGCGGACGTTTCTAGACCAAATTAGGGACGTCTTGAAAAAAGGTCAGGTCAAGAGTACCCTAAACCGAAGAGCATGTATGAAGAGAATAATGAAAGTGGATGAAGCGAAAGAAGTATGTAAGGATCGTAATAAGTGGAAAGAAGTGGTCTCTGCCTACCCCTACGGGAAAGAGGCGTGATTATATGTATGTATGTATATGTTTTTCCTGAAAAAAAAACATTCCACAATTGAAATGATTTATTTACGTGGACGCAACCGCGGTACATCTAGTAGTATTATGAATTTGTGTAACCTTTCAAGCTTTTTCTTATAAGTATGCACATTCTTTGAGCAAACAATGTGATTAACCCTGATTACGGGGTGCGAGTTCGATTCCCGATTATAGATATTTCCGTTCACAATTTTCTGGTTCCCAATATATATTTTTGGCGTGTTATAATGAATGATGGTCAGTTTTTTGTTTGTTTGTTGCTTTGCTTTGGTTTTTTTTCGTGTTGCCATATAATTCGATGACCGCAGCAATTATTTTTCACACACAGGATAGCTAGCTTAGGCTATTTACTTACATACATTTGCAATACATGTTACTAGCCGTGCCAGCGACTTCGTCCGCGTGGAATAGTGACTTTGAGCAGCATTTTTTCGATATACATTATGATTTATTTTGGATATGTTTAATAATATATAATAACAACAATATCCTTTATTGTACACACACATCTGATAGCTAGTCGATATATTGCTCCTAAATTGTCTACGGCCACCGGTATTCCTAGAAAGCCTGTGATTACAATTTGAAGGCGGTAGATGTTTCTACCGAAAAGTAGCTATAAAATCACCCATAAAATATTGTTTTTATCTAAAACAAGGCGTTTCAAAAACGCGTTCCGTGTCGGCGCCGTTTTTTTTCAATATTTTTTTTCGAAATGATTAAGTAATATTTTTAAACAAACAATGGGCGTGAGGCTTTGTTTTAAGGTAAAAAAGTTATATTGGCGCCTTCCCAAGCGTTTATATAAGGCTTAAGCAATATTAAGTTATTAAGGACGGCCCGGTTTAAATGGATTCTCTTCAGAATTCCGCATAGGTCTATTATCATCAATTTGTAATTAGATTAGTGTTAATCCAAACGAACTATAAAAAATTAATAAAATAAATAACTGAAAGATAAACATACACTGTACATTTAAGAAGTAAAATAATTATTCTCAGGTCAGGTATTTCGCGCAAAGGTGCCGACAAAGCTCCATTTAATAGACAATAGCACCATTGTCACGTTGTATGTCGACGCAAATTCGCTTAAGATATCAATTCGTATACATATATATATATACATATACATATAAATTAGATATATAAATTAAAATGCTTTACTAGTATTTGTAAAATACGTTTTGTTTTGTTTGAACTCTAAATCATCAAGTGCATTATAAAGGGATAATTTGATTTGAACATATAGAAAGGATGAGTGAAGAAAGATTGGCAAAACAGATATACAAAGCGAAAGTGTGTGCAAGAAGCAGAGGAAGACCATTCGTAGATGGCATTTCATGCAAAGCAAAGACATGAAAATGGAATCTATCAAGTCTTTCACTTTCAGAATGAACTTAATATGAAACAGAGTCATTACCTTGTTGTTCTCAGTCCCCATTCACAATAATGTACGTGGAAACACCTCACATTTATGGTGTAATATGCTCAGTAAAAAAACAAATCGACAGAGCTGGGCTGTAGCGGTGCCGCATTGAGCCGTGAGCCACTTAATTGGGTTGGCGAAACTGCGCCGTGTTATTCCGATCAAAGATTATCACTTGGAACAGAATGGACAACAGAATCCGAATTGTCAATTGTTTCATATTCACGTCGTATCACAAGAGTTTCTTATGAGAGAGTGACAGGTTTGAAACCTGTCTAAGACACTCTCTTTCTGTTGGAGATATATTTAGGTGCCAATACGGCACATAGCGTCCGTTACGTAAACGGTGTGTTCATTACAGAACGATTTCAATAAGTAATAATTATATAGGATATCCTGTTAGAGGCTGCGGTTGAACGGCGACGAACTCGTCATCTGTCGTTGGCAACTAAAATATATCTTCGGCGAAAAGTGGGTAAAGGGGATAAAACTTTGTCAATCCGATCGGGCTGAGACTTTGCATGCATAAAGCTACTATGACGTAGGCATCCCCTATATTCACACACACAACCTAAGTGAATAAAAAAATACTGTGCAAAGTCACTATCCCACGCGGACGAAGCCGCGGGCACAGCTAGTCATATATAAAGTTGATGCGATACCGGAGCGATTCACCAAAATAGTTTTTAGCGAATGTGGCATTCTGCATTGAGCATAGTCTTTGGCTCCGGCACCCAATAACCGAAGGATGATTTATAGAGTGTTGGGCGTGAAGATGGTCGGCGGATGTTTGTTTAATCGATTAGGGCTTATGGCCTATGGGCCTTATGACGGTAGCCTGAATTATAGTGGGCCCAAGTGTCTGGGCCCATTTCTGGCGCGAACTCCTCTCCTAAATTTGGACCAATTACAACCAACAGATTTTTTAACACAATCCAGTTTAGGATTATTTGAAATTGGGATTACTATGGCATAACCTTTTAAAGTTTTTTGTTGTTGTTGTTTGTATTGTATCAAATCCTCTTATATTAATTAATTCATTTAATTAATTGCATTAAATTAGATACCTGGGATAATTCCACACGATTTTACCTAGTCCCAAGTTAAGCAAAGTTTGTGTTATGGTAACTAGACAACGATATATTTAATTAAATAGATATACGATATATATAAATAAATACATAGGACATCCAAGACTAAGGTACAAATACTCGTGTTCATCACACAAATATCTGCCCTCAGCGGGAATCGAATCGGCGACCTCAAGTTTCGCAGTCAGGAGCTCAAACCACTAGAGCAGACGGTCGTCATATATAAATGTTAAGTTGACTTGTGTACCGTATAAAAACTTCTCGTTCTGCATCGATTGAGGTTACATTTGTACGCAATGAGCAATTCAGTTTATCGAATGCTTTTATCTATTGCCTATATATATGTATATATATATATATATATATTTCTTCTGTGCGTGTGTTTGTCACTGATATCCTCCTAAACGACTGGACCGATGGGATCCGATGTCCCACCCAGCATCGCTTTGTATACTAGTATATTATATATATTCTCAAGTTCGAATCCCGACTGTATAGGACACCCAATCGGGAATCGAATCAATAACCTAACTGAAACTGACTGTCTGATGACTTCTGAAACGCTTCGCACTGATGATCTCTGACTATTAGGCCGTCATCGTAAAATATTTCTCACAGTTGCTTACACTTTTTTTAAGTGTTTAATATTGAATTACCCTAAGCGAGGTCACGGTCGGTGACCGTGCCTTATGGGAAAGGCTGTGTAGAAGACAGACGGACAGTTGGACAGGTGGCGGCCGTTCCCACGATATGGCCAATTACCTTAGCCTCACAGTCAAATAGGCTTTTTAGTTCAGTGGCTTAAGTCCTACAGGTCTACCTAGAATTTCGCGATGATTTTCGCTCCAAGCGTTTAGAAATGGAAGCAAGTTTCCCATTCATAGTGTGAACTAACTAGCGACGATTTACACCAAATCCAAATTAGACGAATCGATCCTAACATACCCAAAAATATAAAAGTGTTCTGCGGAGCCCAATGTCAACATACGGGCAGCGCAGCCGAATACTCCGGTCTATGTCTCCCGCTTACACTACACTACAAAGGAGGAAGACATAGTGGAGTATGTTCACCGGAAGCTCAGGTACAGACCGAGAGTGCAGATGCTGGAGTCGCGCCGCAACGTCAACTTTAAGGCGTTCGTGGTGCGCGTGCCGCCGTGCTACCTGCACCTTGCCATGGACGGGGACTTCTGGCCGCAGAACGTGGTGTTTCGTCGCTTCCGCGGACAAGTGCCACGTGAACCCGTAGTGAAGTGACCTATGGACCTTAAGATTTTGTACTACACTATCGCATTGGGGAAACCTGTAATGATAGTTGTTGGTAAGAAATAAATAAAAAAAGGCATGTACTATAAATTTTGCCAACTGAGCAAAGTGTGCACTTGCTTCTTTTCTGTACAATAAGCGTGTTTGCAAAGTTTCATTCACCCAGACAGACACGGGGACGAGATATGTAAGATGCCACAGATATATTTTAGGTGCTACATGTCCATGAGAGTCCATAGAGTAGAAGAGAGGTAGGGCATAAAGGAGAGGTAGGGTATAACGGGTTTCCCGTTCGAATTTGGAGCTGCCCGACTGGGGCAGGACCTCCGCCTTATAGAAGTCCGTAGCCAAATAACACAATTTATTGTGTTGTGTTCCTACGCGGTGAATAAGGTTTCCAGTAATGAGCTCCTTGGGGAGGGGGAGGACTATTACATTGTGTTGGAAGCAGAGGGATTAAACCTTATTCTGCCAACACACTATAACTCTCCGAACACAGAGTGGCAACACGCAAGTGATACTTTGGTATCGTGAGCGTAAATAGGCTACGGTAACCGTTTCTCAGGTGGGCCGTAAGCTTGTTTGCTTCTCTTGTTGTAACAAGAGAAACGCTTAAAAAAAAAAAAGTCGGTTTGAGTATTTGCTGCGGCTCAAAGATATATATCGCCACCCTTTACTTTGGCATCTAGCCAAAGTCAAGGATGGGAGTCCATCGCCGTTACTCAAGCACGACATCTTTTGACTTTCTCCTCAAACGTATGCAGATTTCCTCTAGATGGTTTCCTTTACTGTAAAGCTCGTGGTGTCTCTTATCACTGTACCTAAGTTTAGAAAAACTCGTTGGTACAGTCGGGATTCGAACTTGCATTCGGCCACCACGGCTGTTATATATTCATTGTACATAATATAAATACTAATCAGCGTCCAGTTGCCTGTAGAACCATATGTTACCGTCAGCGTGCAATACCGTTGGTATGGTAATGTCCGATGGTCACCAACCGTGGACAATACGATGCGCGTTCATTTGATACTTATCTAACGGTGGGGTCACCACTTGGACATTTAAATTCATCTTTGAATCATCTATGTACCCATATACATAATAAATGCGTAAGTTTTTAATGTATTCAATCACACCAGAACAGATGATCAGAATTTAACTATAAGCATTGCTATCCAGCGTGGCAATGCTGCTAGTCTTCTTGGCACTTTGCCTCGGGATACCGATTTGGGACTATTTTATCTGTAAGTAGTTAGTTTCAACTGTTCTTTGTAAATATTATTAACTATTAGCTAGATAACTATTCGTCCCTATACCTTGGAATTACAAAGGTCTCGCACTGCGCGGTTTCAAAGGAAGTAACTCCTTACGCGAACGCTCAGGCTGTGGAACGAACTCTCCTGCATACTGGACTGAAATATTTAATTGAACAATACTTTATTTAACAATACTTCTTCAAGAAAGGTGTGAAAAGATGCTTGCACGGTCGGCTCGAGTAATACCTACCCTGGGTGTTGCAAGCGTCCATAGGCTGCGGTAACCGCTTACCGGCGGGCTGCTTGTTTGCCACCCCAGTGGTATCAAGAAATAAAGAGCAAGCATTTATTTTTTGAAATTTATTGATTTTTAAGAGCCGTAGTGGCCGTGTGGTTCGAGTACTTGCCTGCGACGCAAAGATCGCTAGTTCGAATCCCGGCTGTACCAATTAGTTTTTTCTGAACTTAAGTACAGTGATTAGTCACACACAAGGAAATATCGAGAGGAAACCTGATTACGTTTGAGAAGAAATTCAAAGGCGTATGTATACTCGCTTGAGAAACGGCGATGGACTCGCCATCTGACACGTTGGCACCTAAAATATATCTCTGGCGGAAACTGGGTGTATGGGTATTACCTATACACCTCTGCCTACCCCTTTGGGAACCTTTTTAGGAAGTATAATTTTATTACTAGAAACTTTTTGGTGGGCCTTACCGTGCCGTTACCTTGCCGTATTACCTCAATATCCTCGGTATAATTCAAAATACCGACACTGAAGTAATTACAGCCAATTAACTTCGGCTTCGAACCTTGTCCCGTGGCATATGGGCCGGCCGTTGCACGTGGCGAACCCACCTGAGCCCCGCACACGTGCTACGTTTTTGTATGAAATGTGATAGTTCAGTGGGATTTAGATGTAATATGAGGATAGAGTTAAATTGTTTGCAATATATTCAGATGTCTAGTGACTAGCCGTCTGGCACGTTGATACTGTTGAGGGTTCGATTCCCGCTCGGGCAACCTGTTTTTGTGCGAATATAACAGATGGTAGGTCCGACAAACGTTTCTTTAGCACGACTATACTCAAGTCTATGAATATCTTTTTAAATCAAATCAAAATATTTTTATTTCACATAGGCCTAGTTGGGCACTTATAAAACGTCGACGAAGGTACACGGTTCGGGTTCGCCGGACTTGTTATATACTGACATCGATATGCAAAAGAGATGAACAAGTGACCGAGTGTGCTATATCGGTGAATAGGCAAATTCTAGAGCAAGGGAATGAATTTGTATATCTTGGAAGCATGTTCGCACGAGATGGAAAGTATGAAAAAGATATTGAAAGAAGGATAGCTGCCGGAAATAAGGTGAATGGAGCCATGTCGGCGTTGATGGGCACTAAATGTCTGAGCAAGAATGCTCGAGTTGCTGTCCACAACGCGATATTGATACCTATCTTGTTGTATGGCAGCGAATCCTGGGTATGTCAGAGGAAGTATGAAAATTGCTTGAATGCAGTTGAGATGCGATCGTTTCGAAAAATGTGCGGAGTAACGATTTTAGACCGAATCCGCAATGAAGAGATTCGCAAATCAACTGGCGTGAATGAGGGCGTGATTGTAAAGATGAAGAAAGGCATGTTATGTTTGTTTGGACACAGAAAGGATGAGTGAAGAAAGATAGACGAAACAGATATATAAAGCAAAAGTGTGTGCAAAAAGAGGCAGAGGAAGGCCACGTTCCAACTACCTGGATCAAATCGATCGGACTCTCAAGGACGGGAACGTTAAGAGTACTCGAACCGACGAGCATGTATGAAGAGACTGATGAATGTGGATGAAGCGAAAGAGGTATGTAAGTCTAGAGAGAACTGGCGATCTATACTCTCTGCCTACCCCGTTAGGGACTTGGCGTGATGAAATGTATGTATGTATGATATACGAGTACATGTTCAAATATCTGGAATCGAACCCGCGACCCCAAGTTTCGCTCAGATCTGACCACTAAGCCAGACTGCCGTCTTACACGTCTTATATACGTAATATATACGTAACAAGTTATATTTATTTAAAACTAGCTTCGTACCACCTAAAATATTTTTTTTTTGTTTTTACTTATTTCCTCAAACACAACAAAAAATAAATCATTGAAATCGGTTCAGCCGTTTACGAGTTTTGCGCTTAGCAACACATTTCGGTATACCTTTTTATTTATATAGATGTAGTAGAAGATCCGACCTAAGTCGACCTTCACCGAGCTGATAATAGAACGAAACATATTTTATCATGAATTTAGTATATTATAAAACATATTAAAAATGGGTTGGCTAAAAAAATCCTGGACAGACTATTTTTAATTATTTTTCAAAATATTATGACTTTTAATTAAATTACATCATCAGGATAATTAAAAAATATATCGTCATAAGCGCTGTTTTATTGCAAATACGTTGATATAGGGTTGTCTGCAAAAATTCCGGTCCTATTAGGGGTTTGCGAATTTTAAAGATTTAAATTTCAACGCGCTTGGAAATGTGTGACAGAGAGATCCTCGGTGTGTAAGTAAATGGAGGGTAGAGGTACCTCTACTACCCTTCATATAGTAAACAAATGTTGCAACATTTAATAAAAAATATTTTTTTGAAATATAATTAAAAATAGTCTGTCCAGGATTTTTTTAGCCATCCCATTTTTTATATGTCTTCTAATATACTAAATTCACGATAAAATATGTTTCGTTCTATTATCAGCTCGGTGAAGGTCGACTTCGGTCGGATCTTAGACTAATATCACAGTACAAAAAATAGTAAAGTAAAAATTACTTTTATGATCTTCCCCTTAGTAACCCTTAACTGTCGCATCGCGTGTTTCATTTGACCCGCCGGTCATGTGAGTCAATGTTCCAAGGTCAAGCATACATCGCGTCTAGTATTACGAGGGGTGGCCGTGGTATATTAGGGTTGATATACCTACCATATGGAGGGATGGTTGTTGCGACTCAAATTGATATTTTCACGTGCTCTTTGAACGGATTCACGGAGGCTACTTGTGGCATAATGTGTGTGAAGGAAAAAGATGATTAATTATATAAAATTCCACTTATAGAAGTGCCGCAATTCGAATCTCCACTGGGGTTTTCTGAACGTTATACAGTGAACACACCACGAGATTTACGGTGAAGGAAATCATCGAGAGGAAACCTGCATACGCTTGAGAATTCATTCAAAGAGTGTAGTCGTCGTATATGTTGGTACCTAAAGTACCAACGTGACAGATAGTAAATATATCTCTCTCTGGTGGAATGGGTACTACCTATGCACCTCTGCCTACCCCTTCTGGGACCCTTGTGAAAGCGTGAGGATATTAAATAAGATCGCCCTATATTGACACACAAGGTATGTTTTGTTACAGAAAAGAAAACCATGTAGATATGAATTGAGTTTTCACGCGGATGATTCCCGTTTCTAAATAAACTTACTGGAATATTTGAAAGCTCGCAAAAACCGCTGTATGCGAGGAAATTGACAAAATGTCTCAGCGTAGGCAGAAATCAAAATACACCCACTTTTCGATCTTCTCCTGCCCTAATCGGAAATGCGTTTGCCTCTTTGAAGTTCTTCTCAGACGGAATATACCTCACCAAGATTTCACCACAAAGCTCCCATTTTGTTATCGATGTTATATTCCTAAACACATATTAACAAAGGATGGGCAGAGGCAGAGTGCCTTTTCTCTTTGAGCGGCCTATATATTTTGTTCTAACTAGTCCGTGCTCTTAAGCTAATCATAGGAATTTTGAATAAGTACGAAAAAGAGGGTGGATTGAATGTAGTAACCCTCGATGGACCATGATACAGTTATTTTAATTAGGCCAACCGTCCCATGCCGTAGGGGGTGACCGAGGGTGCATTATGGGCATGTCGTGTTGATTAGTTAATATTTTACGAGATATCATATTGATTTCCGAACATCAAAATAAATGGTGGTTTCCAAATTGGTGAAAATCTACTGTTTACAGAATTTTGTCAATTTCTGCTTAGTGAATGTAAATTGCATACTTACATATCATCACGCCGAGTTCCAAACGGGGTTGGCAGAGAGTATAGAACGCCAGTTCTCTCTAGACTTACATAATTCTTTCGCTTCGTCCACATTCATCAGTCCTCTTCATACATGTAAATTAATATTATATAATACCTAATACACCTCTGTCTACCCCTTCGGGGATTCTTGTGATATATACATAAATATATCCCACTACATCATATCATACATACAAATTATTATTATCATGCCTAGTCCCTCCTGACAAACAGACTACATACATACAATACAACAAAGGAGTTCTCTTCCGCGAACGCTCAGGCTGTGGAATGAGCTCTCCGTTGAGGTTTTCCCTGGAGAGTACAGCATGGAGTTCTTCAAGAAGGGTGTGAAAAGATACCTGCAGGGTCGGCAACGCGCGAGTGATACCCCTGGTGTTGCAAGCGTCCATAGGCGGCGGTAACCGCTTACCATCAGGCGGACCGCATGCTTGTTTGCCACCCAAGTGGTATAAAAAAAAAGGATAAAGCGCGAGGTCTGTAAGTCTAGAGAAGTTCTCTCTAGACGTAAAGACCGTTTGCATTTAATTTCGTTCAAGTAGAATATTTAAAATTACTGGAATACCTGGGGTTTCATTCGCGCGCTGCCGACCCTGCAGGAATCTTAATAAAATTCTTGAAGAACTCCATGCTGTACTCTCCAGGGAGAGTCTCAACTAAGAGCTCATTCAATAGCCTGAACGTTCGCGGAAGCCATTGCATTATAAAAAAAAATGCATTATAAATACGGTTGAATTGAGAAGCCTCCGCTTTTTTTAAGTCTGTTAAAAAAACGAAAACACTAGGCATCGGTAACATATGTAAATAGGATTTGGTTTCATACTTGTTGTTCTTCGTCCAGTCCCTCCACACTTAAATGCTTTTAAGCTTTCGACCCCTTAAGCCAGGCAATACATCCACCTTAAATATAGTATAATGCAATGTTTGATTAATTTGGATCTATTTTGATTTGATTGGGGTTTTTATTTACAATAACAACAATTAATAATATTTACAAAGGACAGTTGAAACTAACTACTTACAGATAAAATATTTGTCCCAAATCGGTATCCCGAGGCAACGTGCCAAGAAGACTAGCAGCATTGCCACGCTGGATAGCAATGCTGATTCACTGAGCGAGATTTGATTTGATTTATTTTGTATATTTGAAATTTGTTAAAGTATTTGGATTTTGGTATCTGAAATAAATGTATTATTATTATACCTAACCCCATTGTCAATCTTAGTGGCTTCATCCCTGATCTACCTGCCCTTGATCCTTCGATCCGACATTTTTTACTAAATATAATTTGACCTGCTCCAGTGATACTTGCCCGCTATTATTTTGTCATAAAATACTTATCACAACATCCCTGCGTGGTTGGTTGTTAACTTTTTTCTATGTTGTTGTACCGGGAATTGAAATTCGACAGATTTTGCTATTGTAACATTGCTTCGCATACATATTTGAGCTGCCCGTTGAGGTTTCCCCTGGAGAGTATAACATGGAGTTCTTCAAGAGGGGTGTGACGCGCGTGTTATACCCCTGGTGTAGCAAGCGTCCATAGGCGGCGGTATCCGCTTACCATCGGGCGGGCCGCATGTTTGTTTGCCATCCAAGTAGTATAAAAAAATATATTTACAGCTATACATATCATGTACATACCTACTGTAGCAGTTCCTTCAATATACCGATGGTATTCGATCGTTTGGTTTGAGAATTGAACTGGTTAAAAAATAAATTACGCACCCTTTTTTTTTCTTTTTTATACAACAAGAGTGGCAAACAAGCATACGGCCCACCTGGTTATACCCATACCCAAAAGGTTACCGTAGCCTATTTACGCTCAATATACCGAAGTATCACTTGCGCGTTGCCACTCTGTGTTCGGAGAGTTACAGTTTGTTGGCAGCATAATAGGTTTAATCCCTCTGCTTCCAACGCAATGTAACAATCCTCCCCCCTCCCCAAGGAGCTCATTTCTGGAAACCTTATTCACCGCGTAGGAACTCAACACAATAAATTTTATTATTTGGCTACGGACTTCTATAAGGTGGAGGTCCTGCCCCAGTCGGGCAGCTCCGAATTCGAACAGGAAACCCGTTATGCCCTACCTCTCTTAATCTTCAATGTCTGTTCACCGGATATTTTGGTATTGTGTAGGAAAGTAAGTATGTATACACTTTCACATCACCACGCTGATTCTGTGAGGTAGGCAGAGAGAGTAGAGAGCTTTACACTTTTCTCTTCAGATCATATCAAATAGTATCGGCCCAGGTATAAAAATCAGGCAGGTTTTATGCTAATGATCAAGGAATCAACAAGCAACAGCAAATAAATACATATCTTCACGCCTACCCTCGGGGTCCCCAAAGGGGTACGAATTACAGGAATAATACCCATAATTTGCCGGAGCCCATAGCGGGTTCTCAAGCTCGACTACATACGTCAATCACTTTCTTATGAGACGTATACAAGATTCCTCTCGATGTTTTCCTTCACGCTTTACTTGATGACTAATCACATAGGTTCAGAAAAAACTCATTGGTACCGTCGGGATTCGAACTTGCGATCTTTATGTCGCCGGCGCCTACTCGAACCACCACGGCTATTTTTATATCTCCTTTTAACCGGCTAACTGTAGATGAGTTTTGGAAAAAATACCAAATAGTTTTGTCACTAACAAGGGCAGGCAAAAACGTGTCAAGTTAACGGGTTCGCCCTTAATGACACGATCGGGTAGGCATTATCTTGATCGCTAAATAATGACGTGCACATTCGTCACCTTCAACCCTTTAGCCACCTAATAGTCTTATTGTTCCTTTAAACTTTATATGGTCTCGTAGAATGCCTAGTGGGTGGACTGGAACTTATTTGATTGGTTGAATTGGGAGGTAACTGAGGGATTAAGTAGATTTCGCAACCATGTACGTAGGTATATGTATTGCCTTGAATATTGGATAATTCCACTATAAAGAGGACAGACAAACTGGTTCATAATTTCGCTGGCTTAATATTGAGTTTTATTTATTTTAATATTCTTTTTAGATAATTATGGCAACGTGAAGAGTACTCGAAACCGGCGAACATGTATTAAGAGACTGTTGAATGTTGGCGAAGCGAAAAGTTATGTAGGTCTTAAGCGAACTGGCGCACTACTCTCTCTCTCTGCCTGGTATACATGTCATAGCAATAAATCTTAATAAAGAAATATTCTAATAATAAATACAGAGGTAAAATAATTCTTCATGGGTTAATTAGAGCCAATGCAAGAACTTGAACTAGTGGCGCCATCTATTGAAGAGTGCTATAAATACTATAACTTAGTACCAAGGATTTCCGACAGGTGGCAATAAAAGAGGTTTTCAAAATACGAAATTAAAAATTATATTAAAAATAACTTAAATGCACCAGAATAATTAATTATGATACATTTACTGTAACTGATTCAGTCTTGAATGAAACATGAATGTTTCTCAATTGTAAGTGTTAAATATAACACCATTATTAGTTTTTTTTAATAAGACAAGCCTTTTTGTTCCATTTCTTCGCGAACTCTTTCCGGTATCGGCCAGAATACCATGAGTATAGTTGAACCTAGAAAACAAATACATTTAATTGAAATCATTTGACAATATAGCTGCTTAAAAGCGCCATCTATGATCTTACATTGGAACTAGACTTATCCATATATTAGCAATTTTGTTAACGCCGTGTACAAGAGGGCATAAGGTTATAATAACAAAAAAAAATATCCAAGAATAATCTCAACTATTTTTTTATTCAAATAAACTAAATTCAAAGGTGAATTTTTGTCTCGTACACTCAACATTACACTGTCTCGTAGTTTCTTGCCAAATTTATTACCTAACTACTTAAGCAGATAACTTCTATCTGAATAGCAGCTTGACCTGTTACATAAAACCCTTTAAAAAAAATTGTCTCGTAAGAATGAACAGCTTTTGGAAATAGAACCTTAAGACTATATGTATTAGCTATGAATTTAGTACTAACCAACTGTGAAGACTCCAAATATGGTAAAAGCCACATGGCAGTGCGTATCTAAAGTAGCCCCTAGGAGGTTGGACCCCACTGCGGCTCCGGCCCGCCCCACCATGTACATAATACACATCGCCATAGCTCTGGAAAATACATTTACTAATTAATAAGAATTCCACAAATGTCCCCAAGGGAGCTTGTAGACAAAGGTCAACATAATATTTCGCCGAAGAAATATGCTGGTGCCAAAATGACTAACGGAAATATAAACGACACTTCGACGACCGACGGCAGTCTTAGTTTTGCTATTAACTTCTCAAGCCATGAAACCATTGTGGCCTTCATCTCATCACCTGCATGTGGTGATCGCAGATGAAGGGAAACATCGAGAGGAAACCGCATACGTCTGAGAAGCAACTCAAGTATGTATAGTCGTGCTTAATTAACGGCGATGAACTCGCCATCTGTCTGGCACCTAAAGCATATCTCTGGCGGAATTAAAGCGGGTGTGTGCTACCCCTTCGAGTGCCCTTGTGGTGATACGTGAGGATATATTTATTTATATACATTTCGCAGTATGAGCGTGAAACGAATGGTTTCAAAGTTGTTTCCTACTCCTGTAAAGTTTCCTAAAAGGGTTCACGACCCTAAGCATTGAGGAATACCTGACACAAGTGGGGAACACATCCACGGCGATGGCGGCCAGAATGGAGGCGGCACATCCAAGGCACAGCGCCAGGATGAGCAGAGCAGTGGCCACCCCCCCTTGGGGTACGAAAGCGGCTGCTATCGTTGCCAACCCGCATATTATCATTATGATTGCTGGAAGTAATAGACATGATAATGTTATTTGATATATTAGTCGAACCGGTTCGTCTGGTTGCTTAGTGATTGTGCTGCCACACCTAAACGGCTTTTAACCGAATTATGCCTAGGCTCTTATTATATAGATTTTGAATATAGCGAATGTGTGATAAATCATAATTATAAATTCTTCCTTATAGCTTATAGTGTAAGTATGCAACCTACCACTAATGTTTGAGTATTATCGGTACACACACACTGATTATCCGACACACACACACTACAATTAATAGAGTCGGGTCTACTCGCGACCCCCTTGACTAGAATTTGGTAAGGCGCGTCTTCGTGGATCACTATTTATAGCAAGTGTGATAAAGACCTGCTGACCCCCTTCACTAGAATTTGGTAAGGCGCGTCTTCGTGTATCACTATTTATAGCAAGTGTGTGATAAAGACCTGCTAAATGTATGCGATGATGCAGGGAATTAAAAAATGTGTGTGATTATATGTGGGAATTGATATATGTATGCGCTGATACAGGGAAATGTGGGCAACGATACAGATAAATTGTTGTTATTTACGGCGATACCGAACACATCTTTTTTATTTTTGGTCTAAGAAGATATTAAATTAAAACTAACGACTTTTCTGTCTTAGTAAACTAAGACCATTCATATTAATCAAATTAAAGTTAAAACAATTTTCGTCATTATCGTCATTATTCATACACATACATATCATCATGCCAAGTCCCTAACGGGGTAGGCAGAGAGTATAGAGCGCCAGTTCTCTCTAGACTTACATACCTCTTTCGCTTCGTCCACATTCATCAGTCTCTTCATACATGCTTGTCGGTTTCGAATACTCTTAACTCGTCATTATTCTCTATACATATTTTATTATACTCATTTTATTGTTATCAAACCTATATGTAGCTATGTAAAGTGAATGTTATGTATGCCTATCATTGATACACATATCAAGACTTAATTTTTATGATAAGTGTATTTGAATGTATAATATGTGTGTTGTACCTACCTTATAAATAAGTAAATAAAAACGTAATATGCCCAAAAAAAAACTTACAATACAGAGACTTCTTGCCGACTTTGTCTATGAAAAATCCAATGGCCAGGTATGTGATGGCGAATACGGCCCCCATCGACATCGAAATAGGGAATACAGCCACTGACACCTCCGACTCGCACACGTCGTCGGGTGACGAAAGCTGCAATATGTACACAACCACATTGTGATAACAACCAAATTATTATTCATCATTCCAATACATAATGGTAAACACATACTACATAATCCATAGGTACTAATTCAGAAAATATTATGACGTAAATGACAATAAAATTAAAGTCCTATATTCGTCTTTCCGTCAGACTGCGCCAGTCTATCGCCGTTTCCTCTCGATGTTTTACTTCACCGCAAAGCCCCCAGTGTGATTAATCACTGTACTTTAGTTCAGAAAAACTCGTTGCTACAGTCGCGATTCAAACTTGCAGTCTTTGTGTTGCAGGCAACTACTCATTTTGTAGTTATGTCCCTTTCGCTCTGTGAGTTACGGTAAAGCTTCGAGTCGCACATTTGCAGCGTCAGCTATTGGCGTCATCCAGCCCAGTTCCCTAATTTGCCAATCAGCAATGCTCCCCGAGGCCAAAAGCGGTGTTTGCTTAAGACCTAAGAAGTTTGCTAGAAGCTTTGTACGGTAAAATTAAAAGTTGCCACAGCTCACAAAACCAGAGGCATTAAAAAAGGCTAACATGTTTTATAGACATAACAGCCTTTTTATTAATAACCATACTGCGCTTTATATAAATTTGCCTTATAAAAGCAGTATTCATAATTTGTTGCGTCACCTCACTAGAAACCTGCATACGTCTAAGAAGAAATTCAAAAGGCGTATGTATAGTCGTGCTTGAGTAACGGCGATGGACTCGCCATCTGTCACGTTGGCACCTAATATACCTCTGGCGGAAAGTGGGTGCGTGGGTATTACCTATACATAATTCAATAAGAAGTTCAACAACAAACCAGTATAGCAGGCAATAGAGGCAATGATTGTGAAGAAGTACGTATCGAGATTGTAACAATGACTTTATCTGAACTTACGAGCTGTAGGTTACTGTACTCTATGTTTACACATAGAGAGTAGAACTGCATACGTTTGACAAGAAATTCAATGACGTACGTGGCTATACTTAGAACTTGAAGTGAGGCTATGGACTCGCCATCTGTCACGTTGGCACGTAAATATATCTCCGGCGCAAGGTGAGTGTACCTGAACATCTCTGCCTACCCGTGAAAATGACACAAAGTTTCCGCAGATCATCATGTCATAGCCATACAGGCATACAATGTAGTCTAGAGGCGCACAATATAAATTGTATGAAGTGTTTTAAAGACACTTAAAAAGTGCCTGGTTGGAGGTGCGGTTAATTAGCAAAAGTTCCCGGAATTCACACGAGAGACAAATGAAAAAAAAGAGATATAAAACCATTTCAGAAAAGGAAGAAAGAACTTACAGAAGAAGAAAGAACTTACAGAAGAAGAAAGAACTTACAGAAGAAGAAAAAACTTACAGTCTTGTTCATAGATTTGTCTATGATAATCTCGCAGATGGATGTACTGTTCGGGCTTGTACTTTGTAAAATACTGTTTAAAATATCTGGCACCCAAACGTACAAGCCACTTGATCTGAAAAAATAAATATTTCGATCAGAAAAAAAAATTACTGCGCCTATAATATTAGAAAAAAAAATTTTTATTCAACGTAAGGGACACGGGGAACACTTATTGAACGTCACATATTTAATATAAACTAAATTTACCACCGACACCATACATTTAGAGACATCATACATTTGTATATATGCACATAATTCTATAAAATTTTCAGGCTTTTTCAGCCTCCCTAAGCCTGAAAGGTCCACCGAAGAAATAGGCAAAGGTGCACCCACTTACGATCGGACATGATTACAGATAGAGAGCCCTTGGCCGTCACTCAAGCACGACAATACACACACGTTTGAATTTCTTCTCAAACGTATGCAGGTTGTCTATCAATATTTTCCTTCACCGTAAAACTCGTGTGGCTAATCTCTGTAGGTACATAATTTCAGAAAACCCCATTGGGAAAGTCGGTATTGGAACTTGTGATCTTTGTATTACACTTCTGAAACCACTCAGATATCACGGCTTTTAACATAGGCTACTTTTATTTTTCATTACATATGTATACATACATACATATCATCACGCCAAGTCCCTAACGGGGTAGGCAGAGAGTATAGAGCGCCAGTTCTCTCTAGACTTACATACCTCTTTCGCTTCGTCCACATTCATCAGTCTCTTCATATACATATGTATAGGTAATCAAATTGGACACGAGTGAAATCGCGGGGCGCGGCTAGTATTTCAAATGATACTTACACCATGAACACAGCAAACATAGATATATGTGATATGAAAACACATTTCAGAAGAGGTGGTTTGAACATAAGGCTTATGTTCTTGACGGCCCCGGCGAAGCCTCCAGACTTTATTACCTCAGTACTTCCTGTTATAATTTTTTCTACCTGAAAGGCGTAAATTTATAATGTTAAGAAGGTGTAGAAAGTGTTTAATTTGCACCCACACACCCACTTTCCGCCAGAGAAATTATATTAGGTGCCGACGTGACAGATGGTGACTCCATCGTGGTTACTCGGGCACGACTATACATACGCCTTTACATTGCTTTTCAAACGTATGCAGGTGACCTTTCGATGTTTTCATTCACCGTAAAGCTCGTGGTGTGACTAATCACTGTACTTAAGTTCAGAAAAGCTCATAAACTTGCGATCTTTGTGTCGCAGGCAACTACTCAAACCATTAAATCTCTTAATTAAATTTAAAAAATATGTATACGTATTCTAATTAAACTTACAGGATACTTCTCTACGCCGGTGCCATGATTCCACGCGTACATTAGAGCTAGCACTGGCAATGCTGCCTCAGGACCCTTGGACGCCAGCAAGTATCGTGGGCTCTCGGGCAGGAACAGCAGGATCAGGGCGGCGAGCAGGCCAGGGGCGCACCACGACCACACGAACGCGCGCCAAGGCACTATCGCAATACTGCCCAGGGTGAATGACCATTTCCCCGGAATTATTATCCAGGCAAGACCTACAAACAAATCAGGTTATTTAATCATCATCATTATCATCAGCCCACAGCAGTCCACTGTTGGACATAGGCCTCTTTTATGACATGCCACAGCACTCTGTCTTCGGCCCTCCTCATCCATCCGCCGCCAGCAACCGTTTTAAGGTCGTCCGTCCACCGTGCCTCAGGACGCCCTACACTACGTTTTCCCGTCCGTGGTCTGCATTCGAGCACTCGTCTGCTCCACCGTTCATCTGTCCTGCGACAGACGTGGCCAGCCCAACGCCACTTCAGCGAGCTAATTCTTTGAGCAACGTCGGTGACTCTCGTTCTTTGTCGGATAATGTTATTTCGGATTTTATCCTTCAAAGAAACCCCTAGCATTAAGCAACATAAGGTTATTTAATATAAAGGGCTTACTTGCATTATAAAGTGGCCGAGTGGTTCGAGTAGTTGCCTGTGACACAAAGATCGTAAGTTCCCCTCTGTACCTATGAGTTTTCTGAACTTTAGTACAGTGAGGCGTATGTGTAGCCGTGCTTCCAACTACCTGGATCAAATCGATCGGACGCTCAAGGACGGGAACGTCAATAGTACTCGAACCCATGAGCATGTATGAAGAGACTGATGAATGTGGACGAAGCGAAAGAGGTATGTAAGTCAAGAGAGAACAGGCGCTCTATACTCTCTGCCTACTCTCGGGACTCGGCGTGATGATATGATATGAGATATATATTAATGCAGCACCACAATTACCATCATCAAATGCTTATAAAATACAGGTCGAAAATGCGCTGGCTTTATAATTGAATATCTCGGATGCTTGGCACAGGTCTTACAAAGCCACTCGTCAACAGATTAAAACCAGGTAACCAGGTTCAGGAATAGAGCGACCGTTGCCTCAACAACGATAACATAGAGACATTAACTATTTAAATATATTCATTTTGTGAAATGTCAAAGTTGATCGTTCCAATATATAATGCATTATTATTAAGACTATAATAAAATTTGCAATAATAACAACAAGTTTAATCTGAGCATCGTCATCATAGAGCTATATAACCAAACTAATACCTATTTAATGGGTCACTCTACTGATAGCTTATCGGGCAAACATGACGCTTATTAACTAACGTAATTTATAGCGAACAGAATTAACATGTGCGACTGACAAAGGACGCGCCGATACTGACCCAGTTATGGCACCCTGGTATATCTCACTATGCGTAGTTTAATTTAATACTAATTTGCGTTGGATTTATTAACTTTTACCTTAAAACTCCTTGCATGAATATATTACACAAACTGTGCACTAAATAACTGATAATCTAATTATCGAAGTTGTAGAGACCCGTGATGGCCGAGTGGTTCGAGTAGTTGCCTGCGACACAAAGAACGCAAGTTCGAATCCCGACTGTACCAATGAGTTCTTCGGAACTTAAGTACAGTAATAAGTGACACCACGAATTCATAGAACCTTTACGGTGAAGGATAATTTTAAAGCAACAAGCATACGGATGTACCTAACCTTGCTTGCGAAAGGACAATGGACTTGCCATCTCTTGAAACCTAAATATATTTCTGGTGAAAAGAGGGTATCTTTACACCTCTGCCTACTATTATTATGGTAAGGCGTGAAGATACATGGTTGAGAAAAAACATAATTCCTGTTAGTAGTTAGTTAATGACCACAACAAATAGAGTTGGATAAATATAAAACAGAACTCAACTCAAATCATACACACATACATATATCATCACGCCAAGTCCCTAACGGGGTAGGCAGAGAGTATAGAGCGTAACTAGCGTAGCGTTTATAGTAACTCAAATCAAAATATTTTATTTCACATAGGCCTAGATGGGCACTTATAAAACGTCGAAAAAGGTGCACGGTTCGGGTTGGTCGTTTCCATGGAGAAAAACCGGAAAGAAATTCAATGGTTACTCT
The DNA here is from genome assembly GCA_016069955.1 of Drepana arcuata. Lineage (NCBI taxonomy): Eukaryota > Metazoa > Arthropoda > Insecta > Lepidoptera > Drepanidae > Drepana > Drepana arcuata. The sequence goes on along the minus strand of JACCPG010000726.1, from coordinate 54,251 downwards.
TTTCAAATCATTTGGATCGTCAATATACAATAACAATTATTTATGTTACGGTATTAGTACGTAAGTAGCGAGGAATAGCGTACGCCCGATACTATACTATACAATAATAGTTTAAAAAAACTAACTAAAAAAATAACTCTAGAAAATCCAACTAAAAAAAAGAAAATGTTAAAAATATTGAATTGTCATCGGTCCTTAATAAGTATGCCAAATTTCGAGTTAATCCGACGTTTTGAAGGGGGTTAAAATCATGTTCAAAGATTCCGTTACATACTAACATACATACGTCTCTAGCTAATAAAAGCGTATTAAAAAAGAGCGTTAAACAAGAGAAACTAACCTGGTAGGATCATAAAAGAGAATGATATAAATGCTGATCCCCATGCTATAGCAGCAGCTCTTCTGGAGTTCGCATGCATTTCACCAAGATACGCGTAAACTGTCGCGCTGGACGCCGAGACACTGGGGGTGTAAACAAACAACACTGGTACTCTGTAATGATGTTGTATTTAAATAAATAATATCTTGTTTTATACTGTTTTAATATTATTTTATTAATATACTTAATAGTTATTTTAATATTTATTCTAACTAGAACTCTATCTCTCTAGCCGGGCGGGGGCGCGCTTACATCAACCTGTCACCTGTCTGAGTCTAGTCTATGTTACATTACATTACTCTATTACAGGTACTCTGTAATAATTTGAGGTAATTTGAGGCTTCGAGTGAGATTCCTGCACTTTGCCTTAGCACTTCTCTGTGCTAAGGCAAAGTATAGAAGTTTACTCGTGCGTTCTATGGGAGAACCCAGAGGTCCTCTGTATGCATTAAGGGGCATTATTAAGTGACAACGCTGGTCGGGGACTAGTGAAAAAAATGGGTTATTCAGTTGTAGTCTGACATACCCTGTCTCTGCCCCTCGGATTTATAGATACATAGATGAATCAAAATAGGAATGGAGAATATGCAAGTTGGCAGAAGTGGCACACTTAATTTATAATTTTAGATGTATTTCTGTTTTGCGGAATGCATTAAAAAAATGTATACTACATAGTTGTCCCGCCCGGCTTCGCTCGGGTGAAAAATACGATGGTGGCGCCACCTATCGAGTCCAATTGTGAATCTAAGCCATTCTCATATCCACCTGAAGACCGCAGACAATTTCATTAAAATTGGTCCAGCTGTTTAGGTGACATACACACGTAGGTACATAATATTTCTTTTTCTATTTTTTTTTATACAACAAGAGTGGCAAACAAGCATACGGCCCACCTGATGGGAAACGGTTACCGTAGCCTATTTACGCACACGATACCGAAGTATCACTTGCGCGTTGCCACTTTGTGTTCGGAGAGTTATAGTGTGTTGGCAGCATACTGGGCTTAATCCCTCTGCTTCCAACACAATGTAACAATCCTCCACGTAGGAACAAAACACAATACATTGTGTTATTTGGCTACGGACTTCTATAAGGTGGAGGTCCTGCCCCAGTCGGGCAGCTCCACATTCGAACGGGAAACCTCTTTATGCCCTACCTCTCTTTGTACTTTGAGATTATAGACAAAAATGATTTCCTCTTCCTCTATTTTTTGCCTATCTGCTGTTATTCAGATATTTTAAATATGTCACGGCTTTATCACAAGACCTTACTTACAGACAGCCAGTGAAGAACCGAAGTACTACCAGCATCCAGAAGTTAGTGGAGAAGGAGGAAGCAACGGAGAAGACTGCAGAAGCCAAGATAGCTGGCAGCATCACTGCTCTCCTTCCCATTTTATCACCAAGATATCCCCAAAGGAAGGATGTGCCGATTATACCTGGTGGAATATTTTAAGCTTTATATTATTTTAGCTAGATTACGCATATGAATGAATGGATCAGCCAGTCCTTTGGAATTCTCTTTTTTTTTTTTTTTTTTTTTTTTTTTATTTATACATGCTTCATGACTCCATGAGGAGCCGCATCGCATAAGCTAGCGTAAACTACATTCGTTAAGTTAGAATTGCACAGTATAGGCGCACACGAAAATGACCCGAATATATATGACGAGATTCATTACTTTGCCGTAACACAGTTTTAAACTATCGCGGCAAGTAAAGTTTTGGTCAGTATACTTACCTACGGACGCTGTATGTTGCCTCGTTAACGATGTGCTATTATTTAAGTACCCACAATTTTGTTCTAAATTAATGTTATTAGTTAAGTGTACTGCGATGTATCTCTAAAATGGAAATAAAGTTATTCCTTATTATTATAATCAGTATTCCGACCGCAAACCATCTTCTCAATTCTATAAGAACAGACAGACAAAATACTTTCCTGTTCACGCTCTCAAGCGCGTCTGATGGCAAGCGGTTAACGCCGCCTTAAGACGCTTGCCACACCAGGAGTTGCTCACGCGTTACCAACTCTACAGGAGTCTTGATCAATCTATATAGAGAAGGTTATATGCCGTGCAAATTATAGGTATCGGATAGCGTGGGATAGAAAGGGATTTTCTAAGGGGTAGACCGCCTTCTTGGCAACTCACCGATGAAGGCAGCTGCGTACACCAGACCCTTCTGCTTGGAGGTGAACTTGAGCTCGCACTCCGCCGCAGTGATAGAGTAGCTCATGCCTACTGACTCCATGGAGACGTTCAGCATGATCAGACCACTCGTGAACAGCACCAGGTAGTTGAACTTGCCATGACCTGGGAATGAAAGCTTATTGCTATTAGATTAAAGAGCATTTTCCAATGGCAAGGTTACGACTTGAAGATTCGTAGTGTTTTAGCCTTGGAGTGGAGTTCTGCTTTCATAAATGTATTATTATCACGCTGACAGTAAAGCAGAGAGAGTAGAAGGCCGGTCCACTCTAGAACCTAATTTCAGCTAGGAGTACTCTTGATCTTCGATCGGTGGAATCTAGGTCCAATCGATCGAACACCCAAGAATGGGAACGTCAAGAGTATTTGAAACTGTTGATTATGTATGAAGATATTGATGAATGTGGATTAAGTGAAAGAGCTCTCTAAGTCCAGAGAGTATGGACGCTATACTTTCTCTGCCTACCCCGTAAGGGACATGTGTGATGATATGTAGATGATGATAAAGTTGATTCCTATGGAGATAAAATCAAATCATTATGTGCTCTTCATAATACTTAATCTACGTCCACGAATATTGCTTTAATGGGTTAATTAATTACTTAATATTAAGCAATTCAATGTATTAAAACCGGACTAATGACTGATTAGCCCATCAAGGGATCAGATAAAATGGGGTTCAGGAAGCAACTTTTGAGAGTTATTAATAGCTCTGGTTAAGAAAACACACATTTAAAACTATTATTTGCATCCAATGACGAATATTGACGAAGAGGTCTGTAACTCTAATTAATGATAAGAATGCATTTAATTAATTTTTATTAGCTTTAAATGACCTTTTTTAAATAAACAACGTAAACTATAAATAAATTTAATGAGTAAACTAAGTGTATAATGTACACATTTAGGAAAAGAATGCCCGCTTTGCGCGGAAGGGTGCCAGGAAGGCTGGCAGCACTGCCAAGTTACATGGCATGATGCCTGCAGCTGATTCGCTGAGTGAAATATCCGCCAGCTCTCTTGTCGCCTAAGAAAGTTTCCTCGGAAGCCGCTGCCTATATTATACGCTTTCAACACCAAGTATAAGATATCCTGCGGGAATCACACCCTTCTTGAAGAACTTCATGCTGTACTCTCCTGGGAAAACCTCAACGGAGAGTTCAGTCCACAGCCTGAGCGTTCGCGGAAGGACTCCTTTGAAACCACACAATGAAAGAGCTCTTGTGGTTCTTGTGGAATTTGCAGTAATAAGTTGTTTCTAGTGTCTAAAGTAGTGTATCTATCTCCAAAGTATGCAGGTTTCCTCTCGTAGTTTTCCTTCACATTAAAGCTCGTGGTGTGACTAATCACTGAACTTATGTTCAGAATAACTCGCTGGTACAGTCGGGAGTCGATCTTGCGGCAGAGCCGTTGGAGGCGACTGCTCTAATCATTCGCACTATAGGGGCTATAATTAAAACTAGCAGTTTCACTTGGTTTCATTTCATTGTTGGATTTCAAGAATATAACACACGCTATACGTTAATCTAGCAAATATTCTAACTCTGTGCCAAATTTCATCAAAAATAATTCAGCCGTTCTGGCGTGATTGAGTATCAAACATCCTGACAAAGTTACACATTTATAATATCAGCAATATTAAGGTCGTTAACCAGCATACATAGATATCTTCACGCCGAGTCCCTTACGGGGTATGCAGAGAGGATAGAGCGCAGTTCTCTCTAGTTCTCGCTAACCAGTATAAGGCATATTATGGTAGTCTTTATAAATAATACAACGCAATACCATAATGCTTCGACAAGTCAAGGATAAATCCTCATATCCACGTGTGCGTATCCAGCTTTTGGAATATACTAATGTAACTGCATCATGCGCATACAATCATAGCATACAAATAAGGTGCATGTGAATGACATGAACCCACTTTCAATAAAGGTCGCACAGTATTGACCGGCGGACCGACGGTTAACGATGTACCATAACGAATACCGTGCTAACGTTAAAAACGTTACTTGGCACTATTACGTTCGTTCGATTATATTCTTTGTCACCACTTACGCTTAGTTTGGGGACATGGAGGCATTATGTATTGCCTTCTACCATTTAGCCATAAACGGGGAATTGGCAACCTTGGAACCAAACATGCCTCGCACGGTTTCTTAATATTTTTGCAAACGCACAGACTATGGGATCAATTCCTCTTTGAGGTATATCCTACAGAGTACAGAATTGAGTTTGGTGGAACTGGTGGTGGTAACCGCTTATCATCAAGCGTACCGCATGCGTTTTCCACTTTGATGGTATTTAAAACCCACCAACTTTAAGATCTGGTAGCGAATTGGAAACGTTACTGAATCAATGCGAGTATACTTTAACACATATTCGGTAAGCGGGGCTTATTGGGGAGGCCTATGCAAGGGCTGCCATGATTAGCCCTGGAGCAGGTCGCCAAGGTCTATGATTGGTTGATTTTTTCCATAAAAATACGGCATCATAAGCCGTCGTATATAAATTGACTTTTCACTCGACCTCGTAGTTACACAGCTGTTCTGAGCACTTATACATGCATTCAAGGTTGAATGCTTGCTTACCTACTACGAACCTAAGTTACAGAACGTAGAATTCATACAGATGAACGTAGAATTATGTTCACTAACTGTGCCTCACGGCTCAGCTAAAATGTTATTTCGACGTTACACTATAAACTATAAGGAAGAGTAGTGGGGCGCGTCTTCGTGGATGGCACTAGCTATACAGACTATCGCATCAGAGATATTAGTAGGTTTCAAAAAAACAACAGGCCTGTCGGTGGTGATTGAAGTGGCCTGTCGGATGGCACCTAAAGTTTCCTAATTAATATAGACAAAGGGCAATGCCCTCGGATAGTACTTAGGTACTTTCCAGCAATTAGTAGCAATTCGACAACGTGACACACCAATCTTATGAACTGTGTGGGAAAATACTTCATTAACTAACGATTATATTTTCTATACTCTCTGCCTACCCCGTTAGGGGCTCGGCGTGATGATATGTATGTATGTAAGTAACTAACGATTAACAATATTTACAAAAACCAGTAGTAACTAACTACTTACACCTCTTCATTGTGATAATAGATTAGTGATTAATAATAATATAATAATAATATAATGTAATAATAATATATCCTCACGCCTTCCCACAAGGGTCCCCGAAGGGGTAGGCAGAGGTGTATAGGTAATACCCACACACCCACTTTCCGCCAGAGGTATATTAGGTGCCAACGTGACAGATGGCGAGTCCATCGCCGTTACTCAAGCACGATTATACATACGCCTTTGAATTTCTTCTCTGACGTATGCAGGTTTCCTCGATGTTTTCCTTCACCGTAAAGCTCGTGGTGTGACTAATCACTGTACTTAAGTTTAGAAAAACTCATTGGTACAGTCGGGATTCGAACTTGCGACCTTTGCGTCGCAGGCAACTGCTCGAACCACTCGGCCACCACGGCTCTTATATAGGTTATTATTATTCTCTCAAATTCTCGGGTCTTCAAAGGGGCCTTGGGGATTGTCAACAGGTAGGCCAATAGGTCGCTTAGACAGTCAATCTGAGTGAGATATACACTTGGCGAAATAATTCCCAGATGCAGAGCAATACACTCTATGATCCCCGCCGAGTAAAGAGTATTGGGATGGAATATAAAAAAATGGGCTATTGTAGTGAACGGTGGATGAATGGGCTACTGGGCTATGGGGTGAGACAACGGTCGTATTATTATTAATGTGAAAGCTTGAGAGGGGATGTTCGATTTTCGCTCAAGCAAAGAATACTGGACGGATTTTGATACAATTTGGCAAACAGACGTTTTATTCTACAAACTAATGAAATAAAGGCCGTGGTGGCCGAGTGGTTCGAGCAGTTGCCTGCGACGCAAAGGTCGCAAGTTCGAATCCCGATTGTACCAATGAGTTTTTCTGAACTCAAGTACAGTGATTAGTCACACCACGAACTTTAAGATGAAGGAAAACATCGAGAGGAAACCTGAATACGTCTGAGAAGAAATTCAAAAGGCGTATGTAATAGTCGTGCTTGAGTAACGGCGATGGACTCGCCATCTGTCACGTTGGCACCTAATATACCTGTGGCGGAAAGTGGGTATTACCTATACACCTCTGCCTACCCTTTCGGGGAGCCTTATGGGAAGGGCGTGAGGATATATTATATAATATTTATTATAACTAATGAAATAAGATTTCACGCGGGTTAGGTTACATCTAGTGATATAATAAAAAGTCATTTAAAAAAAGAACTACGAATTAAAATGCTGGTACATAAATTGTATATTATATTTATGCATAATTTTAATAAATCGAATCCATAAATCCGCCATTTTATTTGATCGTTATAGTGTGCTATTCAATATTTTTATGACTTAACATTTCAAGGGATCAGTGGGAAAGAGAACCCTTATGTCATTGTCTCTGCCTCTCATTGTAATATCATCATCACGATATCATATGTCATGTCTGATATTGTGGTTAATGGATATATTATTATTTTAGTCACACCACGAGCATTACGGTGAAGAAAAACATCGAGAGGTAACCTGCATACGTTTGAGAAGAAATTCAAATGCGTATGTATGTATAGTCGTGCTTGAGTAACGGCGATGGATTCGCCATTTGTCACGTTGGCACCTAAAATATATCTCTGGCGTAAAGTAGGTGTGTGAGTAGTCCTATTTTTTTTGTTCCGGGAACTTTTGCTACTTAGCCGGTAAATGGCGAGACCTAGGCCTCCAGCCAGGCACTTTATTTTTAAGCAACACAGCTAAGGGCGTCTCGTCTCCGACTCGTCTTAGGGCGTTGCTGGATCGCGAGCAAGGGAGCTGGGCTGGACTGGTATTTTATTTAAATATTATTTGGGGGCGGGATTTGCGCGTCTGGCTCGGCGCGGGCCGGCGTTTGCGGCGGAGGTCGGATGAGTAGTCCTATACACCTCTATATTATATTATCTATATATATATATATTTGTATATATAAATGGCCTGTAATTTCTCGAGATACCCACTGGAGTCGCTCAGTGTCATTATTATGTACAGAACCTTGAATGCGCGAGCCACTCGCGCTTGTCCTTTTGTTTTCTGTTACCTATTCATGATATGGTCGCCGACTTTAAACTGAGCAAACCCTAACGATCTAGTAATTTAAAAAGTAATACTTTATATTTAATAACTTTATACCTATTTGATGGATGTTTTTTTTTGGTGTTTTGTAATCTTAGAAGTTGATTTTCATTTTTTATCTAATAGTCACTAGGTTGGATTTGTAGGTTGGAATCGAAATAATGTATGTTTCTTAAAGTATATTCTTTTATATCACAACTTTTTTAACTAATCTCCAAGTTCTAAGATAATCAATCATATCAAATCAAAATCTTTTTATTTCACATAGGCCCAGGTGGGCACTTATAAAACGTCGAAAAAGAAGCACGGTTCGGGTTGGTCGCTTCCATGGAGAAGAACCGGCAAGAAAACCGGATAGAAAGGAAATGTGGAAGAAGAAATAGAAAGACCAAGACTAATGTAATTAAATGAGTGATCAAGGAAAAAGTGTCCCTCGTAGCGTATAGGGTGGTCAAAGGGACTGCAAATGGAAAGAGCTGCATTAGAGACGCCAACAAGAGATCAGCTCTTGATTAAATCTATGACGATGATGACTAATCGCGTTCTGATTTCGTAGTACCCGCTAAACGCGACATATTTTTCTTAATATTGTCAAACTATTTCAACAAACGGATAAATCTCGTCTAAAAACGCCCTGCATTTGAACATATTTTATTGTAATAATATTTCCTCACGCCTTCCCACAAGGGTCCCCGAAGGGGTAGGCAGAGGTGTTTAGGTAATACCCACACACCCACTTTCCGCTAGAAGTATATTAGGTGCCAACGTGACAGATGGCGAGTCCATCGCCGTTACTCAGACACGACTATACATACGCCTTTGAATTTCTTCTCAGACGTATGTAGGTTTCCTCTCGATGTTTTCCTTCACCCTAAAGCTCGTGGTGTGACTAATCACTGTACTTAAGTTCAGAAAAACTCGTTGGCACAGTCGGGATTCGAACTTGCGACCTTTGCGTCGCAGGCAACTGCTCGAACTACTCGGCCAAGACGGCTCATTTAATTTTATTGTATGTACCTACATAATGGTAAGCGAAAATCTCGACCCTCTCTATCTCTAAATCTTTCACAAGATTTTGGGGTATCTTTATCTCACAGTAGTACATTGAAGTTTATTTGTATTTGCAATTCAAGATCAGGGCAGTTTTGCATTTCTATCCAGCTGCTAGTCTTCTGGACACGTTGACTCTTTCTTTGTTAGGTACTAGTTAGATTTACTATTTTGTTGATATTCGGGTATAATAGCAGGTTCGAATCCCGCTGAGGCCAGATGTTTGTTTGATGAACACGAATATTTGTACCTTAGTCTTGGATGTCTTATGTATTTAAGTATATATCTATCCATATAAGTAAATATATCGTTGTCTAGTTACCATATTTATTATTATTATTAACACATTATTATTATTATTATTATTAATATTCTTTGCAGTTATTGAAATTAAAGTCATCGGGCAATTGTAATTGTAAAATGGAGTGTAAACTGCGGTATATATTTCAGCAGGCTTCTCAAAGATGGCGAGACGTGTATAATGCAATTTTGAAAGGTAAAATTGTTGGAACGCAACTAATTGCAGACAAGAAAAACATGGCTCGCCATGGCGAGACGAGGCAGGGGGTATTTTATGATCTATTTTATTATGATAGTATCTGGTACTCAGAGCTTTTATGAATAAGTATCTGGTACTCGGAGCATTCAGGCTATCCGTTATATTCGATACACTATATTTTTCATCACACTGACATTAGCTGTGTAAAAACTTACGCAGATATTTTTGTTAATGTCAAAACGCTTTAAAGCAAATCTTTTGGCAGAATAAAGTAATTAAGCGCAAAGTTATCGACCTTTATAAAATTTTACGTCGTTAACCAATCTCAGAAAGCAAAGAATGCAACAGAAAATACTGGGCAGTAACCGCTCACTTTAAGTAGAAAGAATATGGCCTCCATTACCTGTCTTTTCGAAGGCTTCTTCAAAATTGTGTTCCCTCAATAGGAACGTGTTCTCTCCAGACTTTTCCTCATCCTGCATTTTATCACTAACCGACATAGTGGCTTAAATCGCTTTGACTTTTCAATTCGGTCATCAACACTGCGCTTGTCGAAATCACTGACCTTGATTGATCAAACGTTACTGGAAATGTAACGTCATATTATTTCACAGTTTATTAAACCACGCGTTTAAACAAAGGTTAGAAGTACAGAACGCGGCCGACAATGCGTCCTCGCTACCCCAGTTCCAAGAATTTACTGATTAAAAATAAACGGGAGTTTGCGCGTGCGCATGGTGATCGTACGAGAACCGATAATACCGCTGCCGAATATTATTCGGAATTCGTTTCGGTGGTGCCGTAACGGTGGCTATAGGGTCTATAGAACGTTTTGTGCAAACATTTGCATTGAGAATATCTTTAATAATTAATGCGTGATATATCTATATCTAGCTATTATTATTATTTTTTTTTTTTTATACAACAAGAGTGGCAAACAAACATACGGCTCACCTGATGGGAAACGGTTACCGTAGCCTATTAACGCTCACGATACCGAAGTATCACTTGCGCGTTGCCACTCTGTGTTCGGAGAGTTACAATGTGTTGGCAGCATAATGGGTTTAATCCCTCTGTTTCCAACACAATGTAACAATCCTCCCCCCTCCCCAAGGAGCTCATTACTAGTTACCTTATTAATCACGTAGGCACACAACACAATACATTGTGTTATTTGGCTACGGACTTCTATAAGGCGGAGGTCCTGCCCCAGTCTGGCAGCTCCAAATTCGAACGGGAAACCCGTTATGCCCTACCTCTCTTAAATAATTAAATAAATAAAAATTAATAATCAATTATTCTATTGGGACTTTTTATTATTCTATTCTAACCCTTGTGGGAAGGCGTGAGGATATTATTATTATTATTAATTATTCTATTAGGTAATAACTCGCAGTTATCATTCGAATTATTGTTTTTTTGTTTATATTAAAATTTTGTTATTCATATACATACATATGTGCAAGAAGAGGCAGAGGAAGGCCACGTTCCAACTACCTGGATCAAATAGATCGGACTCTGAAGGACGGGAACGTTAAGAGTACTCGAAACCGACGAGCATGTATGAAGAGACTGATGAATGTGGACGAAGCGAAAGAGGTATGTAAGTCTAGAGAGAACTGGCGCTCTATACTCTCTGCCTACCCCGTTAGGGACTCGACGTGATGATATGTATGTATGTATGTATGTACATACATATGTGAAATATGAAATTCCAAGTTAGCCAAAACAAAAGCGCATTTTCTTTTATATTATGTTTTTTTTTTCTGTAAATATTTTTCGGTATTTGAATATATGTAGTTTGCGAAATTAATGTTATTTGACAATAAATTGTTATTTTGATAATATTGTGATTACAAACACACACTTCGCTTTTATGCAAGTTCGAATCCCGACTGTGCCAATGAGATTTTCTTAACTTAAGTACAGTGATTAGTCACACCACGAGCTTTACGATGAAGGAAAACATCGTGAGGAAACCTGCATACGTCTCAGAAGAAATTTAAAGGCGTATGTATAGTCGTGCTTGAGTAACGGCGATGGACTCGCCATCTGTCACGTTGGCACCTAATATACCTCTGGCGGAAAGTTGGTGTATGGGTATTACCTATACACCTCTGCTTACCCCTTCGGGGACCCTTGTGGGAAGGCGTGAGGGTATATTATAATTATTATATAACATTGTAAAACATGCTTTATGAAACATTAACATAAATGCTATAATAAAAACGAAATAATCATTGACATACCAAATGTATGTATTACAAACATAAAAAAATTTAAAACTACAATACACTAAACCGGATTGGTTTTTTTTACGAAACTACATTGAATTTCTAATTAATTTTATTGTTAATTCCGCAAATAATACAGCTTACAAAATGCCCATATATTTATATTTTATTACAATATTAATGTTATATTAGACATGCCCAAACATTTCCAATACTAGATGCGCCCCGCGGTTTTACCCGTGTTATATTAATATTTTATTTTATTTACTTGCTTTATAACTAGAAAAGCAATATTTCACTTATACGAGTCACCTTGCAGGTAACTGCAAAGAGATGCGTACATATAATTTCTAATTATTAATTATAATCTTAATATATATATAAATTACGTGTCACGTTGTTTGTCCGCGATGGGCTCCTAAGCTACTTAACCGATTTTAATCAAATTTGCACACAATATGCAGTTTGATCCAACCTAAAAGATAGGATAGCTTACATCACAATTAGACCCGATAGGTGGCACTGCGATCGTGTTCAGGAAGCTTAACTTTTTCACCCGGGCGAAGCTGGGCGGGACAGCCCATTTATATTTTAGTACCCATATAATATTTATATATGCACATTATAATTAGCGCATGATTTTGATTATATATCATATAGTTGTGTTACGTACATACATATCATCACGCCAAGTCCCTAACGGGTTAGGCAGAGTGTATTAGAGCGCCAGTTCTCTCTAGACTTACATACCTCTTTCGCTTCGTCCACATTCATCAGTCTCTTCATACATGCTCGTCGGTTTCGAGTTCTCTTAACGTTCCCGTCTTGGAGCGTTGTATTATTTCAGAGCGTTGTTTTGTTATATTATTTCAAGGGCATTTAAGAAGTTTTTTCGTAGGAAGTTTCAATTTTCAACAATTATAGTCGTATTTAAATCAATGACAATATTAACAAATTATAGACAATAACTTTTCTCATAAATGTATTAGTCTTTAAATGACAATTGCATGAGAATCAGTAGTTTTTAAGTTTATCACGAACATACAGACATACATAAGAAGCCGTGGTGGCCGAGTGGTTCGAGCAGTTGCCTGCGACGCAAAGGTCGCAAGTTCGAATCCCGACTGTACCAATGAGTTTTTCTGAACTTAAGTACAATGATTAGTCACACCACGAGCTTTACGGTGAAGGAAAACATCGAGAGGAAACCTGCATACGTCTGAGAAGAAATTCAAAGGCGTATGTATAGTCGTGCTTGAATAACGGCGACGGACTCGCCATCTGTCACGTTGGCACCTAATATACCTACCTCCGGCGGAAAGTGGGTGTGTGGGTATTACCTATACACTTCTGCCTACCCCTTCGGGGACCCTTGTGGGAAGGCGTGAGCATATATTATATTATATTATTATTATATTATACAGACATACAGTGTAGCGATCTTGTAATCAAATATGTCAGTCGACACCAGTTTAAAGCAGATATTTTGGGATTTACCTATACCATCTCGGAATCTCAAAAAGCTTAATTACTGAGTCATGAGTGATGACATAAGTATTTAACCCTACACTGAAACTGGTAATATTAAATTACTATCTGTGCCCGCGACTTTGTCGGCGTGGACGGCTTTTTTATCTTTCGTAAAAATGTTTTTTTTTTTTCAATAACAAGTATCCTATGTTACTTCTAATACCTCCAAGAATATGTGTACAAAGTTTTATAGTGATCTCTTAAGTAGTTTTTACGTTAAAGCGTAACAAACAAACTTACATTCACATTTATAATACTACTAGCTTATGCCCGCGGCTTCGCCCGCGTGGAATAAGCTAGTAGTATACATATTTGCCTTTTGAAATTTGAAAGAGCAACATACATATTTGCCTTTATAATACTAGAGCTTTGAATCTTTCGGGATTCAAATGTAGCCTATGTCTTAATCCTGGATATAAGGCATCACCATTTTGGAAAAACTGAATTTTTTTCTGTTGTAAAAATGATTGTTTTTTTCAATAAAAAGTATTCTATGTTACTTCTAATACCTCCAAGAATATGTGTACAAAGTTTTATAGTGATCTCTTAAGTAGTTTTTACGTGAAAGCGTAACAAACAAACTTACATTCACATTTATAATATTAGTAAGATATACGCCTACATAAAACATGACTTATCTTGATCGACTTTTGTGATATACATGAGCTAATCAAATTACTTGGATTTTTTTACAACATATGTTGTAAATAAGGCGTATGTATAGTCGTGCTTGAGTAACGGCGATGGACTCGCCATCTGTCACGTTGGCACCTAATATACCTCTGGCGGAAAGTGGGTGTGTGGGTATTACCTATACACCTCTGCCTACCCCTTCGGGGACCTTTGTGGGAAGGCGTGAGGATATATTATTATTATTATATATATGTACATATATCTATTGTGGCACATTAGTTGTCTGCGATAATGCCCGCTCGGCAGTGTGACAGCCAAGTCCCGCCGACTAACTGCACGGGTATTTTTTTCGTTTTTTAATTGTCTCTCATAGCTTCTCGTTTCGCTGTTGAATTCCGGGAACTTTTTTTTACTTGAACGCACAATGGTGGTACAAAAAAGGCAGGCACTTGTTAAACGTGCCTTATCTCGAAGATAAGGCGTCCAAAACATGCCGTCATCGAACCGGATGACGACATAACGGTCCTCCAGGACGCCCGACAAAAACATACCAACACTCTTGTTTCGCTTCGTCCACTTTCATTATTCTCTTCATACATGCTCTTCGGTTTACTCTTGACCTGGCCTTTTTTCAAGACGTCCCTAATTTGGTCTAGAAACGTCCGTCTAGGTCTACTTCCAACACTTTCATTCACAATCACCTTATACACTTTATGTGTCAATCGTTCTTCGTTCATTCTCTCGACATGGCCAAACCATCTCAGCATACCTTTCTCAATCTTTGAGTAAGTAAAGTGAAAAGGTAATGTAGCTTATACACTTATATAATAAGCTCCTTGGGGTGGGGGGAGGTTGTTATATTTTGTTGGCAGCAGAGGGATTAGTCTCATTATGCTGCCAACACAGTACAATCCTCCGAACACAGAGTGGCAACGCGCAAGTGATACTTCGGTATTGTAAGCGTAAATAGGCTGCGGTAACCGTTTTTTATTGGGTGGGCCGTATGCTTGTTTGCCACTCTTGTAGTATAAAAAAAACACGGAATACTCATAAAATACGATACGACTTTGGGTCCGCAATGCGCGAGTGATACCCCCGGGGTTGCAAGCGTCCATAGGTAGCGGTAACCGCTTACCATCAGACGGACCGCTTGCTTGTTTTCCAACAAATCGGTTACACATATACAGCTGAATCTTTGCGTACTCATCTCGTGCTAAGGGCTTGGCAAACTTGCCGAATGCACTTTATTTGCGTCTACTGCAAATAACAACAACGGCATAATAAACTGTGCCTATACGATATTCTCTTATCGGCCTTTAAAAGATTGTCATTTTAGAAGTTCATCTTAAAACATGTCTGATACCACGTCACATATAGATATCAGAATTTCAACACTTATAAGTGTTGTCGACGTTTCGATAAATTCGTGATCGATAAAACTTTTATCTAGACTCAACTATCCTTAAAAAAAGAACGGAACATATATGACAAGGTTACGACATCACGTAATCACATCACGACAGGGATTCAAACTTGCAATCATTGTGTTGCAAGCAACTATTTGAACCACTAAGCCACCACGAGTTCTTTCAAGACATATTTATACTAATTATATTCTTAAGCTGAAGAGTTCATTTCCTTCATCTCTAACTAAAAAAATGTGTAAAATACCTTAATAGATTTAGTACCTACTTCTTACTTTCCCTTATGCACTTCAACGTTATCATTGTATCCTAAAATCCAATAGGGGGGCCACGAGACCCTTACCACAGGGAAACTTAGTTAGGGCTCCTGACTCCCACCTACAAAGCTAATTTACTGCTTTATTAAAACCCTTCATTTCTGTACTAGATTTTTGGATGTGGGAAGAATAAACTATTTTGAATTTTTGAAGAGTTTGTAATTTAGGCGCTAAGCCCAGGAACCTAAATAATCATGTTCGTATTAGATATCCCGTTTCGATAAAGGGGTTATGTAGTGCAAACATCATTATTGAAATTAGATTAAAGTTAAATTAACAATATATAGCGCAAAGAGATAAATACCTAATCCTTTCTCCACATGAAGGATTATCTTCATAATACGACCAACCGACTTAAAAAGCACATAAGCATAAACATAAGCACTAAAACGCGAAATATAAAGTGTAATGAAATCCAAATTTACGCAGGTGCTACCATAGAGCACAGTAAGTCCAATATACAGCCTTATCGTTGGTTATTTATGCTCTCGTAGTTCAAGTTAATAATAAATGTTAATGCAATCATTTGATATTTTATCGATATAAGTGCATAAGCCACATATCGACTGTTGTCGGCACTTGCATCTTATCAGTGTGACGCGATATAAGTATTGTATGAAGTAACGTATTTTATCTAGTTTAATTATGAGGTTATCAAATTCAGATACGATAGTGTGCGGCTATCTGGATTTGCGTTAAAATCAAAGTACAATCGTACCCGATATTCTAGTTTCGACCTTAGCTTAAGAGTTTGCAGGTATAATCTCGATGTTTTCCTTCACCATAAAGCTCGTAGTGTGGTTAATCCTCACGCCTTCCCACAAGGGCCCCCGAAGGAGTAGAACTATATCTATGGCGGAAAGTGGGTGAGTGGGTATTATCTATACACCTCTGCCTACCCATTCGGTGAGGTTAATCACTACTAAAATTGATTGGTGCAGTCGGGTTTTGAACTAGGTATCCAGCGATATTTATTTGTATCGAAATTTAATTACAAGTACCTAAAGCCAAATACCTAAGACTAATCATAGTAGAACGAGCATAGACAAACAGAGCGCAGATATTAGTCTAATCGGCTTAGTCTAATTGCTGTCTTGTAGACTAATGCTCGCTTACATTGTATGTTATCTTTTTATTTATCACGCAAATACATCCATTTTGCTAGTTATTAGATGTAACATACACATCACGCTCAAGCGCTTCATTTAATGAAGTGGGTTCAAACATGGTAGGTATTGATGATATCGATATTAACATTTTATTTGACGACCGTCTGGTCTAGTGGTTAGAGCTCCTGACTGCGAAACTTAAGGGTCGCGGGTTCGAATCCCGCTGCTGGCAGGTATTTGTGTGATGAACACGAATATTTGTACCTTAGTCTTGGATGTCCTATGTATTTAAGTATATATCTATCTATATAAGTAAATATATCGTTGTCTAGTTACCATAACACAAGCTTTGCCTAATTTGGGACTAGGTCAATTTGTGTGGAATTGTCCCAGGTATTTATATTTATTTCAACGTGATATAGATACACACATATATATCATCACGCCGAGTCCCTAACAGGGTAGGCAGAGTGTATCATCATCAGTCTCTTCATACATGCTCGTCGGTTTCGAGTACTCTTGACGTTCCCGTCTTTGAGCGTTAGATCGATTTGATGTAGGTAGTTGGAATGTGGTCTTCCTCTGCCTCTTCTTGCACATACTTTCAATCTATCTTCACTCATCCTTTCTATATGTCCAAAACATGCAAAATGGCTTTCTTCATCTTTACAATCACACCCTCGTTCACGCCAGATGATCACGATATAGTTGTGTTTTTACTGCTGGCAGAAATGTTATCTGTTACATTATACTTATAAGATAACCAGGTACTTATAACCAGGTATTCTGTCTCGGTTAACTATAGTATTATTTGCCTAGTGTAGGGCTATATTAGTTTGAATAGGCTAATTATTAGATACACATCAAGGCGAAAGGGAATATTCCCACGATATACCATAAAAGGGAACTGGCTTGACCACGTCCCTCTAAATAAAAGAATAGTCTTAAATTTTTATGGTACCCCGTTTAAATGTTAATTTTGACTTAAATTTACAACCCATACTAATAAATGTTACACCAAAAAGTCTGTATGTTAGTTTGACTGCGCTAACTATGATCATATTTATCTTCACTAGCGATGGTGAGGAGTGATTTGTCCTCATAAAACGTCAATCTATACGTAGTTTTTTTCGGACTAAGGCAAATTTATATATCCTGTGTCCAAAAACAATCCATATTTTGTGTCAATGCCAAGTTTGTTCCAATTCCGTTAAGTAGTTAGTAGTCATAGACTACATTTAAGAGTATAATTTTGCGTACGCACGTGACACGCCATTTGTGACGTTAACACGTAAATAAATAAAAAAAAAACGAAAAGAGGGTGCTGTTCTTCTTCCCTACACCCTCGTGGGAAGGCGTGAGTCGTGAGGTGCCGCAGCGTGAACTGCTGCGGAGTCGCAAATGAAAGGGAGTGGAAAGACCACTTCCTTACTCAAGGCTCACATTTCAACCTGATGGCTGTTGGCTGACAGGCACTGCATGCGATTAGTGCAGGACCAGTAAAGAGGCCTACTGTGGGCCATTATGGGATAAAACTAGTTGTACCAACCACTAGCCAATTTAAAGTAAACTTTATTTCTTTTTCAGATTACATGCGGCTCGCCAAAGACTATATATTATATTACATCGATGTTGATCATTATTTTGCTTCGGAGTTATTTTAAAACAGTTATAGCTCCAAAGATATTCATTTAAAGCTGTAATCTAAAGGGCAATTTTGTTCAAAATTAAATACTTATGATGAATATCGTATATATAAGATGAGAATTATTACCATGTTAATGAAAACACATGAAGACAATAATGCGTTATTTAAAAATACATTTTCTTACTATTGAAAACGTTGCTAGCCAAGCTTAATAGAGAGGTATACGGAACCTTCCTCTAGAACTTTAATAGAAGAATACCGCCATCATCTTTCTTCTCCTGACAGATATTTTTTCTTGGAAACGGTGGAAACTTTATATTTTTTTATTCAGTATGTGAAATTCGACTAATTTTAGACAGGTGTACCTGCGCGATACCCTTAGTGATAAAAGTGTTCGTAATAGTTAAGGATTCATGGGATTCGTGTTTAGTTATGTTTAACTATAAATACGTTTTATTACAACTTATGGTAGCAGTAAATTTTTATTAACAAATTAGTTAAGTGTGTTAGGTAATACTGATATCGCTCCTTTTGAGGATACCTTCGGAATATGGGACACTTCCTCGAATAACTTAAGACGTAACGACGTAGGGACACAATGAAAGGGAACTAAAAAAAAACATTCTAAGGATAATTTTTCTAACCTCATCTTTATATATACATATTTCTTCTGTGCGTGTGTATGTCACTGAACTCCTAAACGGCTAACTAAAGCTAAAGCTTAATATTTTCCTGGCATAAATTATATACTATACTATTGTTGGAAACACTAAAATACATATGTATTAAACACTGTCTTTACTAAAAAGAGCCAGGAGGAAAGGCCGAGTGGTTCGAACAGTTGCCTGCGACGCAAAGGTCGCAAGCTCGAATCCCGACTGTACCAATGAGTTTTTTCTGAACTTAAGTACAGTGATTAGTCACACCGCGAGTTTACTGTGAAGGAAAACATCGAGAGGAAACCTGCATACGTCTGAGAAGAAATTTAAAGGCGTATGTATAGTTGTGCTTGAGTAACGGCGATGGACTCGCCATCTGTCACGTTGGCACCTCTGGCGGAAAGTGGGTGTGTGGGTATTACCTATACACCTCTGCGTATCCCTTCGGGGACCCTTGTGGGAAGGCGTGAGGATATATTATATATTATTATATTAAACTAAAATATGTCGTAGTTGCCAGCAGTAAACAAGTGCCTACACTAGATTCTTTATTGCCTCCAACGACAAAGTCATATAATATAGATAGTGCAATCCACGAAGAAGCTGCCCACTATTCTTCCCTATAGTTTATAGTGTAAGTGTGCAACCTTCCTCTAATGTTTGAGTATTATCGGTACACACTGTTTACCTATGAGTGCACACGCTCGCTACAATTACTAGACTCGGGTCATACTGCCCGCATCCCGCGACCTCCTCTACTAGAAATTGGTAGTTATATATGTGTTTGTACATCTATCTACTATACTAACGTACTAAATAAATAAATGACATAGATAAACCCCAATTACGTTTTTATAGAGCAGTAAAACTCTTTAGTTTTTTCCTTTGTTAATTCCTCGATAGCATATAATGTTAATGCTGAAGAGAATATTTGTTTTATTATGTCTGTAAGTGTGTCTTTAACGTCTGTCTTCAGTACCTACAGGTCACAGGTTTGAACCCCCGCATTTATGACTTGTAATATTTAGATGCTTCCTTGTAATATAAGTGATACTATAGTAAAATACTATAGTTTAAGAGAGGTAGGGCATAACGGGGTTTCCCGTTCGATTGGGAGCTGCCCGACTGGGGCAGGACCTCCACCTTATAGAAGTCCGTAGCCAAATAACACAATTTATTGTGTTGTGTTCCTACGCGGTGAATAAGGTCTCCAGTAATGAGCTATTTGGGGAGGGGGGAGGATTGTTATATTGTGTTGGCAGCAGAGGGATTAGTCCTATGATGCTGTCAACACAGTATAACTTTTCGAATATAGAGTGACAGCGCTACATCAGTAATACTTCAGTATCGTTGGCGTAAATAGGCTACGGTAGCCGTTTCCCATCAGATGGACCGTAAGCTTGTTTGGCACTCTCGTGGTATAAAAAAAAACGCTGCTCATACTTAACACTTCAACGGTGGACGGGCAGAGGTATAATAACACCCACATTACTAGGTTTTTTTTAATTTCCAATTATGTGACCTGCTGACCTCAGTAGATCAATCGGTCTTTTCCCGATGTAATTATGTAATTATTTAACAAACTATATTTGACTACTTATGTATTTGTAAATTTTGTAAATATGTAAACTTAAATGTAATTAACAAACCAGTCCCATTAATGATAGCGATACATACCTTAAGATTTGTTTTTGGTTATTTTTAATTAATTTGGTTTTCTGCTAAATTAACCTAGTTTCTCACTCGTTAAAAAATATTATATAATATATTTAATAACTGATCAGCTCCCGAATGATTATAAAAGCCTAATAATATCTAGCCTTCCTCAATAAACGGGCTATCAAATGCGAACATGTTTTATTCAAATGGAATTAGTAGATATTGAGATAATTGCCACAGGTATATTAGGGTGTGTGGGTATTACCTATACACCTCTGCCTACCCCTCCGGGGACCCTTGTGGGAAGGCGTGAGGGTATATTATTATTATTATTATTATTGCATGCAAACAAACTGAAAAACTTATCTTCTCTCTATAACTCTTCTACTCTATAACTCTCGATATAATATCTATTAATATGGATGAATACGAAGGTGGATTTGTTTGTTACGTTTCCACGTAAGTACTCAACCGACCGTCACAATATTTTGCAGTGCCATGGTAGCAGAGTTGTTTGAGTAGTCAACTGCAAAGCAATCATTGCAAGCTCGAATCCCGACGGTACCAGTTTTTTTAAAGTCATTAATCACACAACAAGCTTTACGGTAGAGGATAACACCGAAACCTGCATGTTTTAGAAGCAATTCAAAGACGTATAGTCACGTTTGAGACACGGCGATGGTCTCGCCATCTGTCACCTAAAATATATATCTAGCGAAAAGAATATGTGGTTACATTTCTGAGTACTTCATTGGAAGGCATGGGTTTTGTCAGGGACACAGAATAGACTTTGCACGAGTATATCAACTTGAAACAGCACAAATTCCAATAGAACGGTAACTATCGCCGTTTGCGAGTAACGCTGGCACTAGACGATATGTGAGGTCTCGCCACTACCGGAAGTCAGAATTACCGACCGCACTTTTCAAATTTGATCAATAATTACCGAGTTTACCGACTGTTCATTTATAGGCCATAGCATTTAATTAATTGGGCTACGGAAGTTAGCATTCCGATAAAATACACTCTTTGTAAGCATGCCGTTATTTTTTTATACATTGGTATTAAGGTGGAGGCCGAGGTTTTATTAGTCTGCCTACAACGCAAATATTGCAAGTTCGAATACCGACTGTCCTTGTTAGGTTTTTCTTATACTTACAACAACAACAACGTATCATCATGCCAAGTCCCTAACGGGGTAGGCAGAGAGTATAGAGCGCCAGTTCTCTCTAGACTTACATACTTCTTTCGCTTCGTCCACATTTATCAGTCTCTTCATACATGCTCGTCGGTTTCGAGTACTCTTAACGTTCCCGTCCTTGAGAGTCCGATCTATTTGATCCAGGTAGTTGCAACGTGGCCTTCTCTGCCTCTTCTTGCACACACTTTTGCTTTGTATATCTGTTTCGTCAATCTTTCTTCACTCATCCTTTCTATGTGTCCAAACCAACTTTCTTAAACTTAAGTACATGATTATTTACAGATTAGTCTAGAGAGAACTGGCGCTCTATACTCTATGTCTACTACGTTAGGCACTCGGCGTGATGATATGATGACACCACGATTTTACGGTGATGGAAAGCATACATACTTTAGACAAGAAATTGAAATACGTGTTGGAAGACTATATATAAAAGACAGTGAGAACTTGAGTCAACCTTTTATTTTATATCGCCATTCTGTTATTTTGGTTGTCATGGAGAGCCCGGGCGTAGCGTAGCAACACGCCACACCACCCCCCCACGGAGAAATTAACAAACAATACAAAAACAAGAAACAATACAAAAACAAAAAACAATAAGTACAAAAAGAACACAAACAAATTATATGTATTATTACTGCGATGAAGGAACCACAGAACCAGCATTTTTATAGGTCGAGAGGTGTCCTAATACGCACTCTACGCCCGGAGCGCGTAGTTAAAGGTTTGTCAGGGACAGGTGGCACTATCGGAGCAACGGGCATTGCAGGTGAAGGCTGCGGAGGCGTCGGCAAGGCTTGACTTGCACTGTCTGGAGCCCGATTGGTCAACGAGTGTGTATAATCGTCCTTGGTGTAATAGGCCGGTTTTACTCGGTCTAGACTGACAGTTGCCTTTCGGGTTCCAGACCGTGCAAGTCAAGCCTTGCCGACGTCTCCGCAGCCTTCACCTGCAGTGCCCGTTGCTCCGATAGTGCCACCTGTCCCTGACAAACCTTTAACTTCGCGCTCCGGGCGAAGAGTGCGTATTAGGACACCTCTCGACCTATAAAATGCTGGTTCTGTGGTTTCTTCATCGCAGAAATAATACATCTAATTTGTTTGTGTTCTTTTTGTACTTATTGTTTTTTGTTTTTGTATTGTTTTTTGTTTCTGTATTGTTTCTTGTTTTTGTATTGTTTGTTAATTTCTCCGTGGGGGGGTGGTGTGGCGTGTTGCTACGCTACGCCCGGGCTCTCCATGACAACCAAAATAACAGAATGGCGATATAAAATAAAAGGTTGACTCAAGTTTCCACTATCTTTTATATATAGTCTTCCAACATACGTATGCGTAGTCGTGGTTGAGTAATGGCGATGGACTCGCCATCCGTCACGTTGGCACTATTAAACGACATTTGACATAATTATATTCTTATTAGGCTTACAAATGATAATGAGAAAGCATTAGCAACTGCTGACATTGCTAGGCTGCAAAACAGCCTGGGTTAATGTTCAGCAGGCCCATGCCCCTGGATACAAAATTAGTTAAAAGTAACTAACAATAAAGAGTAAGGTACTTATAAAACATATAAGATCGAGAACTAACTATTTCTTACTATTACTTATTTTAAGTGTGTGCGTGCGTGCGTGTGTGAATGTGCTTACATATGGATGGGTGTGAACATAGATTATAGGTTAAGATTTCAGAAATATATCCGTGTCTTCATGACAAATGATATTCATGATCAATTAATGATCAATGGTAATAAATAACAGTATGTAACAACATATTATAAACCAAGGAACCTAATCTTAATATATATAAATTACGTGTCACGTTGTTTGTCCGCGATGGGCTCCTAAGCTACTTAACCTATTTAAATCAGATTTGCACACAGTATGCAGTTTGATCCAACTTAAAAGATAGGATAGCTTACATTACAATTGGACCCGATAGGTGGCGCTGCGATCGTGTTTCAGGAAGTTTAACTTTCCACCCGGGCGAAGCTGGGCGGGACAGCTAGTTCATTATATAATTATGACCTCTAATCTTTAGTATTGAAAGTCAAAATTCAATTTATAGTTATTATTTATTTGCAACAGGACATTTAGTATGTTTTTATAGTTTTATACTCTATAAATGTCAAAATGCAAATTAGCTAGTAACAACTAACTGACGATATAACATTTTGAGAACATATTTTTTGTCATATTTAATATCCCGTTTATATTATTTTAAATTAATATTCCACGCCAAGTCCCTAACGGGGTAGACAGAGAGTATAAAGCGCCAGTTCTCTCTAGACTTACATACCTCTTTCGCTTCGTCCACATTCATCAGTCTCTTCATACATGCTTGTCGGTTTTGAGTACTCTTAACGTTCCGGTCCTTCAGAGTCCGATCTATTTGATCCAGGTAGTTGGAACGAGGCCTTCCTCTGCCTCTTCTTGCACACACTTTTGCTTTGTATATCTGTTTCGTCAATCTTTCTTCACTCATCCTTTCTATGTGTCCAAACCAACGTAACATGCCTTTCTTCATCTTTACAATCACGCCCTCATTCACGCCAGTTGATTTGCGAATCTCTTCATTGCGGATTCGATCTAATATCGTTAAGCCGCACATTTTTCGAAGAGATCGCATCTCGACTGCATTCAAGCTATTTTCATACTTCCTCTGACATACCCAGGATTCGCTGCCATACAATAAGGTAGGTACCAATATCGCGTTGTGGACGGCAACTCGAGCATTCTTGCTCAGACTTTTACTGCCCATCAACGCCGACATGGCCCCATTCACCTTATTTCCGGCAGTTATCCTTCTTTCAATATCTTTTTCATACTTTCCATCTCGTGTGAACATGCTTCCAAGATATACAAATTCATTCACTTGCTCTAGAATTGGCCTACCGAGTGTGCTATATCGGAAACGATATAGCACACTCGGTCACTTGCTCATCTCTTTCGAATACCAGAACCTTAGTCTTGCCAGCGTTTAGGCGCAGCCCCTTCTTTTCTCATTAAATTAATATAATCATGTGAATGTGTGTGTGTGGGTGTGTGGGTGTTTGTAAGTGTGTTAGTTAATGATTGTTACACCGTCCCCCCAGTACAGGTACATAAAAGCTAAAACGGAACGGAATTGTATATCATAAAAAGATCGATAAATATATTGGTATGGTGGTATGTATTAATCTCTTAAAGATAACCTACATTAACCATCTTTTATTTATCATTAGTAGAGATATAGAGAGCCGTGGTGGCCGAGTGGTTCGAGCAGTTGCCTGCTACGCAAAGGTCGCAAGTTCGAATCCCGACTGTACCAATGAGTTTCTGAACTTAAGTACAGTGATTAGTCACACCACGAGCTTTACGGTGAAGGAAAACATCGAGAGGAAACCTGCATACGTCTGAGAAATTCAAAAGGCGTATGTATAGACTCGCCATCTGTCACGTTGGCACCTAATATACCTCTGGCGGAAAGTGGGTGTGTGGGTATTACCTATACATCTCTGCCTACACCTTCGGGGACCCTTGTGGGAAGGCGTGAGGATATATTATATACCTATATATACCTACGTTGGACCCGTGCGAATCCGTTAAACTCGTCTGGTCGCCAGTTAAAATATACAAAAATATATAAGTTGTCAATTTTTACCCTGTACCCTGTATCCGGTTGTATTATATATGAATTTATACTTGTAAGATACAAAGTTCTCTTTTTATGTTATTAATATTTTTTGAAAACAGTGATTAGTAACACCACGAGCTTTACGGCGAAGGAAAAAACCAAGAGAGGCTTGAGTAATTAGCGGAACTCGCCATTTGTAACGTTGTCACTTAAAATATATCTCCGGCGAAAAGTTGGTGAGTATCACCTATACACCCCTGCCTACCCCTTGGAACCTTGTGGGAAGGCGTGAAGACTAAAACCTAAGTTAAAATGTTTATCGAACAAATGTAAAGCACCTTGTTCTAAACCATATAAGAGCGTAATCCTAAAACTATGAATCGGCATTCGAACCAGCTCTCTCAAGGATAGCAGTCAAGTTCTCGAACCACTATACCAGACCAGCTTCAATCAGCAACGAGAACTACCTACTCCACGCGACACAGCTTAAAATATTCATTTTCAATTTTCAATTCAAGTAATCTGACACTTTTTATGTTCAAATCAATTTATTTTGATACTTTATTACGAACAATTTTAATCGAATATGAAATAATTTTATAAATTTAGCTTTGGAAACGGCGACGGACTCGTCATCTGTCGCAGTCACTTCTTCTTTTTTAATGCCTGATGGTAAGCGGTTACCGCCGCCTATGGACGCTTGCAACAGCAGGGGTATCACTCGCGCGTTACCGACCCAGCAGGAATCTTTTCATACCCTTCTTGAAGACTGAACTCTCCAACGAATACCCCAACGGGGAGCTCATTCCACAGCCTGAACGTTCGGGGAAGGAAACTCCTTTCGAACCGCGCAGTTCGAGACCTTTGTGGTTCCAAGGTATGGGGATGAATTCACCGTCGATGGGCACCCGTGCGGTGGTAGTAGGTAAGGTGGGCATCATTCAATATATCTCCGACGAAAAGAGGGCGTTGCTGCAGCTCTACCCTCACGCAGCAGGCGAGAGAATAAGAAGCCAGTAATCGTTCTTATAGACCTTCACTTCATCCACATTCATGAATCTCTCCTTACATGCTCGCCGGCTTCAAATTCTCTTGATTATTGTTTGTTCGATCGATTTGAGCTAGAATAGATTATCAGCTGACGACCGTCTGGTCTAGTGGTTTAGAGCTCCTGATTTCGAAACTTGAGGTCGCGGGTTCGAATCCCGCCGAGGGCAGATATTTGTGTGATGAATATGAGTATTTGTACCTTAGTTTTGGATGTCCTATGTATTTAAGTATATATATAATAATAATAATATATCCTCACGCCTTCCCACAAGGTTCCCCGAAGGGGTAGGCAGAGGTGTATAGTTAATACCCACACCCCCCTTTCCGCCAGAGGTATATTAGGTGCCAACGTGACAGATGGCGAGTCCATCGCCGTTACTCAAGCACGACTATACATACGCCTTTGAATTTCTTCTCAGACGTATGCAGGTTTCCTCTCGATGTTTTCCTTCACCGTAAAGCTCGTGGTGTGACTAATCACTGTACTTAAGTTCAGAAAATTCGCCGACTGTACCAATGAGTTTTTCTGAACTTAAGTTGCGATCTTTGTGTCGCAGGCAACTGCTCGAGGCACTCGACCACCACGGCTCCCATGTATATATCTATCCATATAAGTAAATATATCGTTGTCTAGTTACTATAACACAAGCTTTGCTTAATTTGGGACTAGGTCAATTTGTGTGGAATTGTCCCAGGTATTTATTTGTCATCAGCAATAAATTATGTCAGCAGTAAAAAAAACAAGTTATGAAATGAAACTGCACGTCCGCAAACATCTAGCCTCGTCGCTACTCTGTGCTCTAATCAGCTTCAATAGTAGTTTATGATCAGCTTCATTTATTCCATTGTCTATGCTTCATGCAACTTTTAATAAAAAATTACACAGTAATGTCAAAGTCAAAGACTACTAAATAGTAACCTTGAAAGTCAAAATGTAATGTCAACTTTTGAAGAAGCGTTTGATGCCACCGGTACGACGATATTCATATTTAATTATACTATTATATTTATGCCTTTCCACAAGTCCCTGAAGGGGTAGGCATAGGTATGTATTGAGTACCCACACACTCGCATTTCGTCGGAGGTATATTTTATGTGCCAACGTGACAGATGGCGAGACTATAGCCGTTTCCCAAGCACGATTGTATGTGATGCCTTTGAGTTTGTTCGCTATCAGGTTTCCTCTCGGTGTTTTCCTTCACCAGAAAAACTCATTCGTACTGTCGGGATTGGAGCTCATTATCTCTGGTAACTATGGCTCGAAACTTACCTACCAGTTATGAAACCATAAGAAAATGTCCTATGCGTTTGAGATGGAATTAACAGTTGTATAAATACATGCACAGTCATGCTTAGTACGGCAATAGACTCAGTATCACTATCTAGCACAATAGCAAATATAATAATATCAACGGCGGAAAAGAGGCAATTGGGTTAGTGGAAAGTTGTAAAGATAGTACATACCTATTATAATGTTAGCTTGCGTTACACATACATACATGTCATCGCGCCGAGTCCCTAACGGGCAAGGCAGAGAGTATAGAGCGCCAGTTCTCTCTCGACTTACCTACGTACCTCTTTCGCTTCGTCTACATTCATCAGTCTTGCGTTAGCAAGTTGCAAAAAAATTACTGTAGTATCCTGGTATGAAAATAGGGCGCGCATATTCTATATTATATTATTTATATTCTATACTTCTACACTAACATTATAAAGAGGAAAGATTTGTATGTAAGTATGTTTGTATTGAATAGGCTCCGAAGCTACTGGACCGTTTTGAAAAATTCTTCCACCATTGGAAAGCTACATTCACCCTGAGTGACATAGGCTATATTTTCTTTTTATAAAGAAAATCTTATGTCCACCCATGCGAAGCCGGGTCGGACCGCTAGTGAATAATAATATGAATACTGAACACCTGAGCGTCTCCAAAATGTCTGTATTAGATTTAGGTATTAATATTTTGCTTGCGCAAGTATGATCATATTGTGTCCGAGTTTCGCTCTAAGCTCAAGTGGTTAACGGTCCGCGTACGTCGAAATACTCATATAATTTTTCTCCTCCTACCCCTTCTTATCTTATGGAACTTTCGGGTTCCTTTATGACTCGCATTCCGACTGTACAGAGATCATCGGAAAAATTTAAGTTGAGGACACCGATCCACACGACACGTTATATAAGCCAGTCGTTCAAGCGGTGCGCCTGTGGACCGAGCCGCCAGTCCCTAAGGCAAGCAAACACCACAGTCCTTTAAATGACTCGTGAAGGTCCGTTATCTAGTTTCTTTGCATTTATGTTAAACTAGCTTATGCTCGCGGCTTCGCCCGCGTGGAAAGAGCAACATACATATTTTTGCCTTTATAATACTAGAGCTTTGAATCTTTCAGGATTCAAATGTAGCCTATGTCTTAATCCTGGGTATAAGCCATCACCATAAAAAAATATCAGTTAACCGGCTATTTTTCAGTCTTAAAAATGTTTTTTTTTCAATAAAAAGTATCCTATGTTACTTCTTATACCTTCAGGAATATGTGTACAAACTTTCATGATAATCGGTTATGTAGTTTTTACGTGAAAGCGTAACAAACAAACTTACATTGACATTTATAATATTAGTAAGGATGACAAAAAATATGTTCTCGAAATGTTATATCGTCAGTTAGTTGGTACTAGCTCATATCCTCACGCCTTCCCACAAGGGTCCCCGAAGGGGTAGGCAGAGGTGTATAGGTAGTACCCACACACCCACTCTCCGCCAGAGGTATATTAGGTGCCAACGTGACAGATGGCGAGTCCATCGCCGTTACTCAAGCACGACTATACATACGCCTTTGAATTTCTTCTCAGACATATGCAGGTTTACTAATCAGTCCGGTCAGGTACTAGCTAATTTGCATTTTGACATTTATAGAGTATAAAACTATAAAAACAAACTAAATGTCCTGTTGCAAATAAATAATAATTATAAATTGAATTTAGACTTTCAATACTAAAGATTAGAGGTCATAATTATATAATGAACTAGCTGTCCCGCCCAGCTTCGCCCGGGTGGAAAGTTAAACTTCCTGAAACACGATCGCAGTGTAATATATAAATGGAATTGTCGCAGATCGCAGACAATTCCATTTATAAAATTATAAATGGAATTGTATTTAATAATATACGCTATCGACTATCAAATTATTTATAACATATATTTGTATAATTATAAAATAATATAAATGTAATTTTATTTAATAAGATGCCGTACACTATCAACTCCCAAATTATTTGAGTAGGTACCAACCAATTCTATCCAAAGGACCACCAATTGTACTTTATGAGTATGATGCCAGGTTTTATTACATAGTGTACAATAAAGCATAAATAAATAATTATAATATTTAAGAATAAAAGCCGTGGTGGCCGAGTGGTTCGAACAGTTGCCTGCGACGCAAAGGTCGCAAGTTCGAATCCCGCCTGTACCAATGAGTTTTTCTGAACTTAAGTACACGTCTGAGAAGAAATTCAAAGGCGTATGTATAATCGTGCTCGAGTAACGGCGATGGACTCGCCATCTATCACGTTGGCACCAAATATACCTCTGGCGGAAAGTGGGTGTGTGGGTATTACCTATACACCTCTGCCTACCCCTTCGGGGACCCTTGTGGGAAGGCGTGAGGATATATTATATATTATTATTATTTAAGAATACATTAAAACGACGAACACGATCGATGATCGATGAATGAAGATGAAGCGAAACAGGCGTCAGGCGTATAAGTCTTGACTCGAAAGTTACGAGTCGGCAACTCGCTGCTGATACCCTTGGTGTTGCAGTCTACATACCGTGGTATCTTACCATCAGGCGCTTATCAAAAGAGGTTGAAATGTGGATATACTAAGTATGTGAGTCCAGAGAGCTATCGCTCTTCTGCCTTGGCCCAAGGGGAGTGTCATACAACTGGCGCCATCGTCTCTGGCAATTTTCTCAAAAAACTTTATTTATTTACACACACACACACCTTAACATCCTTACAGTAGGTATACCAATATGATGTTAAAAGAAAATAATAATAATAACATTAATAAACTAATTTACAATATAACAAAATACACTTTAAAAGCTTATGTTTATCAAATAGTTTCTAAGAATTTTCTAACTGTTTCTGCGAGTTTCGGCAGGGTCTGGTGATATATATCTATATCATTAGACATGGTGTTGATCAAACTAATGGCTCTCGAAAGGGGAGCGTATTTGAGCAGATTTGTCCTGGGTGTGGGCTCGCTGAGCGTGGGCTGACGGCGGCGAGTTAATAAAATATAATTGTTCTATATAGGCAATGGAAGGTTCAATCGCGTGGTCGTAGTCACCTGCGGTCTGGTGCTCCTGTACAGCACCGCCGAGTCTCACGGCATTGGGTACATCATCACGGCAGCGGAGTGCGACCTTCGGCTGACAGTCAAGGAGAAGGGCCTCATCAATGCTGCTTTCTATATCGGTAATATCCTACTTCTAACATTATAAATGAGAGAGTTTGTGAGGATGTTAATTCCTCTATCACACAATATATACGGAACCGAATTAGATAGGGATAGATCATTATAGATAGTGCCATCCACGAACACCCCACTATTCTTCTTCATAGTTTATAGTGTAAGTGTGCAACCTTCCACTAATGTAATGGTCGGTACACACTGATTACGTATGAGTGCACAGGCACACTACAATTTATAGTCGGGTCATACTCCCCGCAACCCGCAACCCGGTCGAATAGAAATTGTTGGGGCACGTTTTCGTGGACGGCACTATCTATGGTTGAATTATCTCATAGCATTTTATATTCCAGGAAAAAAGGCCTGGGCTAAATCTAGTATTCTTATATTGGCTTCTTCCACCTTCTAACACCGCACCTCTCCCCTTCTACGGGGTATTCATCACCATACTTTTGAACAGTTCTCACACTACGCGGTTTTTGTGTGTACAGACAGCAATTTAGTCTAACTTAGTATTTTTATTAAGAGCCGTGGTGGCCGAGTGGTTCGAGCAGTTGCCTGCGACGAAAAGGTCGCAAGTTCGAATCCCGACTGTACCAATGAGTTTTTCTGAACTTAAGTACAGTGATTAGTCACACCACGAGCTTTACGGTGAAGGAAAACATCGACAGGAAACCTGCGTACGTCTGAGAAGAAATTCAAAGGCGTATGTATAGTCGTGCTTGAGTAACGATGGACTCGCCATCTGTCACGTTGGCACCTAATATACCTCTGGCGGAAAGTGGGTGTGTGGGTATTACCTATACACCTCTGCCTACCCCTTCGGGGACCCTTGTGGGAAGGCGTGAGGATATATTATATTATTATTATTATTGTTTTTATTATTCCAGGAGTAATGACCACTGCAATATTTTGGGGCTACATGGGCGACTTGTACGGTCGTCGCAAGATGATGCTGCCTGCCATGATGGTCGCATCAGCCGCTTCAATAGGCTCTTCACTCTCCTTCGACTTCTGGACGCTGTTCCTATCAAGGCTCCTAACTGGGTGTCTGTGAGTTTATATATACATGTCACACTACACTCCTCACTTGAACCTCAAGTAACGTAAGATTCAAAATTGGAAGCTTCGAATAGATGTCACACTCCTTGAACCTCCTGCCCTTAACACCTCTGCACCTTTTCGACGTTTTATAAGTGCCCACCTAGGCCTATGTGAAATAAAAATATTTAGATTTTGATTTTCAACACGATGCCCGGTTGGAGATGAATGAGTTGACAAAGGTAGGGCATAAAAGGGACCTACATTTTCAACCTAATAGTTGAAAATATGAGAAGCATGTTATATATACTCCTTGAGTGTGTGACTGCCAACAGGACGAAGGGGTTGTACGCTATTAAGGTGAAAGCGCCTGATTCCAGTGTCATAGCAAGGTATGAAATAAAATTCTCTTTGCTATGACATTTCTAACAGGCGCTATAGCAAAATACTACTTACGAATTGTAAACGTATGTAGGTTTCCTCTACGTGTTTTCCTTCACCAAAAAGCTTGTAGCTTGTATGTTGTAGCTTGTAAGCTTGTAGTGTGATTTAATTTATAATAAAATGACATTTTGTATAGGGTATCTGCAACGAATGCAACTGTCTACGCATATTTAGGAGAGCTACACTGCATGGCTAAACGGCAAGCTGCCATCGCTCTTAGTGCCATGTTCATAGGACTCTCCTTCATCATGTTGTCAGGTTTGTATATGAGTTTGAGAAAATACTTGCATACATACATATCATCACGCCGAGTCTCAAACAAAAATAGTTCTCTCTAGTCTTACACACCTCACTTTTCTAATATTATAAAGAAGTAAAGATTGTTTGTTTATTTGTACGTGGTCAGGACCTAATAAGATTTAAAAAAATCGCCAAACAGCCTGGTAATGGATTCTCATAACGACCCCCGAAGGGATCGAAATAAGCATAATACACTTACACATTCCCCGGAGATATATTAAGATGCAAAGGTGACGACAAGCATGACTTCAGCCACATGGCTTTCGAGCCGAGAGCTATGGGCCGTGTTGGCCGAGTCAAAATCAAAATCAAACCACACAATCAAACACCAGTGGTTAGAGTGATGGCCAGCAATAATAAGATAATTTTGAATATGGTTGTCAATATTGAATTGAATGTTTTGCTGCCTTTCATATATTGTAATCTACCACATGTTTAAGCAACTTACCTATTTTCTGAGACACCTTGTTAATACGTATAGTCGTGCTTGAAAAACAGCGATGGTCTCGCTATCTACCACGTTAGCACCTATAATATGTCTGCGGTGGAAAGCGGGTGTATAGGTACTTGTTTATTTATTATAATACACGGTTGGCAAACAAGCATGTGGTCCGCCTGATGGTAAGCGGTTGCCACTGCCTATGGGCTATATATACTACACATCTTTGCCTACCGCTTCGGAGAACCTTGCGGGGAGATCACATCACGTGTACCTATAGTACACGTGATGTATGCTGTCGATATTTTCACCGTAAAGATCGCAGTATGATCAATCATTGTTCTTAAGTTTAGTATATACTATTTATTTGAATATGAGATTATAATTTGCAATGTTTGCGTTGCACTTAAGTGAGCGCCTATTCAAACATTAATTTTTATTCTCTGATAAAATTGCTATTTAATTCTGTACAGGCGTTTTCTTTTCAAGTTTTTCGATGACGAGTAAATTATGCTTTCAGGGCTAGCGTGGCTGATACTCTCAAGCCATTGGACTTTCTACATCGGTTCGCTGAAGATAGTTCCCTGGCGTGTATTCGTTTGCACATGGTGTACTCCTGGTGTTATAGCAGCGGGAATCATGCTGTTCTTACCAGAAAGTCCTCGGTTTCTATTGGCCAGCCAAGGAGCGGAAGCGGCGTTGCCAGTTCTGGCTAAGATATATGCTATTAATAATAATAAAAGCAGAGATGACTATCCGGTGAGGTTTTTATAAGTGCGTTTATACATAGACGAGCATGTACAAGCATTTACAAGCCAGGGTTAAAAGGGATTAGACTGGTTGATCGTAGGGGGTGGAAAGTGAGGCCTTTATCCCAGCAGTAGGACATAATATGGTAAATAATAATAATAATACAAAACACTAAGGGGTGTTTTGTATTATTATTATTAGATTTCATATTTTCGTAGATTTTTTTTACTTAAACTAAAATGGTATTGTATTAAAATATACAAATTTAAGGTGGCAAGTAAGCGTAATAACACCCGATAGTAAGCGGGCACCCTTTGTTGCTTGCAACACGAGGCTCAATTGTGTTACCAACTAACTATTATATGTGGTTAAACCATTTATTTGTCTCCTCTTCAATACGAGTCTTTATTAAAAGGTATAGACTAAATGAGTATGAAAAAAGCGATATCATTGCAGATATATAGCAAGTTAATTGAATTCTCCATTTAATTTACGTTTTCAGGTCAAATCCATAGCATCCACCAGCACCCAGCACCTAGAGCACGGTTTTAAAGTTGCCTTTCGTAACGTAGGCCAGTGTCTTCGGCCCCCGCTTCTCCGCTGCATCATTATATCGCATTTCTGCATGTTCACTATATTTCTACTGTAAGTGTACTTTAGTACATACATAAATTCATATTATCGCGCCGATTACTTAAGGGGCAGGTAGAGATTACGGAGTCAGTTCTCTCTTGACTCACAACATTTCTTTTGCTTCATCCACGTTCATAAGTCTTTCGAGCATCATTTAGTGTCCGATCGATTCGATCTAGTTGGGCGTGCCTTTTCTTCCGCACACTTTTCAATAGTACATCTGTTTCGCCCATCGTGTTTTTAGTGAAGGCTTCGAATTTGAAAATTTCACATCGCAAGTAGCGGTTCAGTGCTAACAGTATTAAGTTCAGAATAACTCATGAGTGCAGTTGGGATTCGGACTTGCAACCTTTGTGTTGCAGGCGACTACCCGCATCACTCGGCCATTACGGCTCTTGATGATATGTAATGTCAAATTGGTAGGGTTCGGTTGTACGTATGTGATGGTCAAAACGTTCACGCCAGCTATCATAAGATTGTATTGTGACTATTTCCAGAGCGAGCAGTGTTTATATGTGGATGCCAGACATTCTCAATGAGATATTACACAATTTAAAAAGGCCAGTCAGCATCTGTGACGTCATGAGTGATAAATACAACAAGCTTGTGAGTATATATGTATATATATATACGGCCGTCTGGTCTAGTGGTTAGAGGTCCTGACTGCGAAACTTGAGGTCGCGGGCTCGAATCCCGCCGAGGGCAGATATTAGTGTGATGAACACGAGTACTTGTACCTTGGTCTTGGATGTCCTATGTATTTATATATATATATATATATCTATCTATATTAGTAAATATATCGTTGTCTAGTTTATTACCATAACACAAGCTTTGCATAATTTGGGACTAGGTCAATTTGTGTGGAATGTCAAAAGGTAAATTTATTTATTATTATATATAGATGTTTAATTGTATCCTGAGCTTTCTTTACGTGGAAAAGCAAGTATCTTGTATCAAAAAGCGACCTTGCCTAAGGATGTTTTCCCAGCGTAAGTGCCAAGTCGAGCTAGCAGCACATACTCAAGCCCTATATATATACTAATGCCGTCTTGATTGAGTGGTTCGAGTAGTTACCACAGAGGTTGCAAGTTCGAATCCCGACTGTATCAATGAGTTTTATCTGAACTGTAGTACAGTGATTAGCCACACCACGAGCTTTACGGTGAAGGAAAACATCGTGAGGAAACCAATATACGCTTGGGATGACGTTCAAAGGCTAGGTATTTATACGGCGACGGACTCTTTGGCGGAAAGTGGATGTGTGGGTACTACCTATACACCGCTACCTACCCATTCGGGGACCCTTGTGGGAATACGTGAGAATATTTTAAAATACCCACATCAGGGTGAAGGCACTATAGGTATTCTGTACGTTCTAGATTGTTCCATCGCAGCCAACAGAAGCCTGCAAGGAACGCAAGCTGCACCACCTTCTATATCCGGTATCGATGGCAATGGGGGTATCGTTCACGTGCTCCTTTCTTCTAATGAGATGCCTCATTGGGAAATTGGGAAAAGTGAACACGTACCGTAAGTATAATATAATGCATTCTCACGCCTTCCCACAAGGGTCCCCAAGGGGTAGGCAGAGGTGCATACCCAATTTCTGCCAGAGGTATATTACTGGTGCCAACGTGACAGATGGTGAGTCTATCGCCGCTACTCAAGCACGACTATACATACGCCTTTGAATTGCTTCTCAGACGTATGCAGGTTTCCTCTCGATGTTTCCTTCACCGTAAAGCTCGTGGTGTGACTAGCCACTGTACTTAAGTTCAGTATTTCATATGTCGTGCTTGAGTAACGGCGATGGACTCGCCATATGTCACGTTGGCACCTAATATATCTCTGGCGGAAAGTGGGTGTGCGGGTATTACCTATACACCTCTGCCTACTCCTTCGGGGACCCTTGTGGGAAGGCGTGAGGATATATATATATATATTTTATATATATGAGTACCTAATTAAATCGCCTTACTGTGTAGTGTCTTTGTCGGTAATAATAGATATTATGTATTATATGTTGCACTCCTTTTCATCATGGCACGTTGACTCGCACTAACTGCTGAAAGCATGTCGCCTTATTGGTGACCCCAGAGGTTAATAAAGTTGTTATGCTTCTGCCATTTTAGTTTATTAAGGACGGGGACTTGGCGTGTATAAAATGTAATTCTGTCAGTTGAGATATTTGGTCTCAATACTTTGTAATATTGTTAGGTGTTAAATGTGCCCTGCGGTTCCGCTCGCGTCAAATTTGTTTTGTTTGACAGTTATGTGTAATTTTTTTTAATATAGTATATCCTCCTGAGCGTATTACTTAAGCCGTGGTGGCCAAGTTCTTTGAGTAGTTGCCTGCAACACAAAGATGGCAAGTTCGAATCCCGGCTTGTAACAATAAGTTTTTCTGAACTTAAGTACGGTGATTAGCCCCACCGCGTGCTTTACAGTGAATGAATACATCGAGAGGAAACTAAGTTTGAGAAGAAATTCAAAGGCGTATGTATAGTCGTGCTGGAGTAACGGCGATGGACTCGCCATCTGTCACGTTGGCACCTGATATACCTCTGGCGGAAAATGGGTACAACCTATACACCTCAGCCTTCGGGGACCCTTATGGGAAGGCGTGAGGCGTGATACATATAATATATAAAAAAATATTAATGTTTTTTTTAATTTCCTGGTAATTCTAATACGTATGAAGTCTGAAAATGCCTCAGCAATTACTACAAACGATAATTTGTAGCTTGAAACTGCAAAGCTCGATATGCTAAATCACACATTCAAAAACTGAAAATCGCATTGAAACGAAACACCATTGAACATGCGTTCTGGAAACACACTTAGCTTTTCTTAATTTCCTTTGCTTTTCACCCTAGGCGCAATAATATTATTCTGCTCGTCGATGCTGGCAATGGCGTCTGTCGTCCCGCAACCCCACGTGGCGCTGGTCATGTTTGGGGCCAGCGTGAGCTGCGGCGGCGCAGCCTCCGTGGTCGCCAACATTGCCGTGGATGTGTTCCCTACTAGTGTCAGGTATTATATTTATATGTATACCAGCTGTATATATATATATATAGTCACACCACGAGCTTTACGGTGAAGGAAAACATCGAAAGGATACCTGCATACGTCTGAGAAGAAATTCAAATTCTGTCACGTTGGCACCTAATATACCTCTGGCGGAAAGTGGGTGTGTGGGTATTACCTATACACCTCTGCCTACCCCTTCGTCCCCGAAGGCCTTGTGGGAAGGCGTGAGGATATATTATTATTTATACCAGCTGTCCCGCCCAGCTTTGCTTGGGTGAAAAAATTAAATTTTCTGAAACACGATCGCAGCGCGACCTTTTCGCCGCCACTCTCCAGACCATTCTCGAATTCACCTGAAGTCACACAGAAAATTTCATGAAAATCGGTCCAGCCGTTTAGGGGGAATTCAGTGACAAACAAACGTATTGCTTTGTTTGCAATTGCTTCTCAAACGTATGCAGGTTGCCTCTCGATGTTTTCCTTCACCGTAAATCTCGTGGTGTGACTAATCACTGAAATAAATTATTATTATTATTATTTACTGTCAGGGCTCTAGCTCTATGTACACTGTACATGATGGGCCGCTTTGGGGGAGCACTGGGGGCCAGCCTTCTCGGCTACGGCATGCAGAAGAATTGCGTGCTTATATTCCTCACCATCACTGTGGGGGCTGCAGGTTAGTTCGAACTGTATCTTATATTCTTATGTTTACAAGTGTCCGACATGGGGCAGGTCGTGGTACCCACATACTCACTTATCGCTGGAGACATATTTAGGTGCCAACGTGACAGATGGCACTTTTTCCAAGCACGTATAAACATATGTCTTCTTATTTGCTTCTCGAACGCACTTGCTCGTAATGCGATTT
Organism: Drepana arcuata; assembly: GCA_016069955.1. Lineage (NCBI taxonomy): Eukaryota > Metazoa > Arthropoda > Insecta > Lepidoptera > Drepanidae > Drepana > Drepana arcuata. The sequence continues at coordinate 15,889 of JACCPG010000726.1, read as the reverse complement.
ACCAGTGGAAATAACTTAAAAAAAAACTAATTGGTTCGGACGGGATTCGAACTTGCAATCTTTGCGTAGCAGGCGACTAACCGAATCACTCGGCCACTACGAAAATAAAGTTTACCCCCTTTAATATTGTCGATATTCTATTGTTTTTCGTATCGATATCGTTTGTCGTATGCTTGTTTGCCACTCTAGTCGTATAAAAGAAATGTATTTTTTTCAGTTTCAACTATTACAATGTGCCTATGGCCGGATTCGAAACTGGTTCGGGCCGATATGGAAAAAAGAGGTTTCTTATACTGAAGAGCTACATATAGCTGTTAGTAAGGTACTAGGTGAGGCAAGTTATTCTTATATATAGAGAAATAAGGTTGTTTTGCCATTTATGCTGACCTTGTGCAATTTGAAACACATTTTATATAAAAAAAAACGTCCCTGTTTGTTCGCAATAAACTCAAAAACTACAGAACGGATTTTAATGTAGTTTTCACCAATGGACAGATTTATTCATGAGACTGGTTAAGGTATATATTTAACTAGCTGTCCTGCCCAGCTTCGCCCGTGAAAAAGTAAAAATAACACGTTTTTCAATTATTGCTTCCATAGGGGAAGCCATGGTGGAAAAACATGTTTTTTTTATTTAACGCCACCGCACATTCCAGCTTGCCGGTGGAGTTCCATAAAATCCGTTCTTAGCTGACCTCTACACCGCGTAAGGAATAACTCACTACTAAAACACTAACGGCCCGTCCCGACTTCGAACGGGTGGACTTTAATTTTTTAAACATTTTGGCATATTTTTTTTCATGCAATTAAAATAGCCTATATTAATCAGTGATAATGTAGCATTCAAATGGTGAAAGAATTTTTCAAATCCAGCATTCTTTTTGAGCAAATTCCTTACAAACATACTTACATTCTTACAAACATACAAATCTTTCCACTTTATATGGGTAATACCCACACACCCACTTTCCGCCAGAGGTATATTAGGTGCCAACGTGACAGATGGCGAGTCCATCGCCGTTACTCCAGCACGGCTATACATTCGCCTTTGAATTTCTTCTCAGACGTATGCAGGTTTCCTTTCGATGTTTGCCTTCACCGTTCAGCTCGTGGTGTGACTAATCACTGTACTTAAGTTGAGGAAAACTCATTGTACAGGTGGGATTCGAACTTGCGACACCTCGGGCACTGGCCCCCACGTCTCTTTCATTCAATTCCAGTATTTATAATTGTTTTTCCGCTCATTTAGGAGCTGTGGCACTGACCTTGCTTGGCTTAAATTAATAACATAGCAATCAAACACAAGCTCCCCGAAAGCAATATAGTCACGAACTACTCTGCCTTGATAGAAAGCAAACAGCTTTTAGCATGTTTCTCGCGTCCCCTCACAATTTCTGTTTAAGTATTTAAGCTCTATTATCATTGCAATTAAGTACCTATTTGCACACACTTTGATTGGCTTGATCGATCACTTAGGAAATTTACTTTATACAGGACTAGCTGTCCCGCCCAGCTTCGCCCGGGTGAAAAAAATAAATTTCCTGAAACACTTCCATTCGGGTCCAATTGTGATGTAAGCTATCCTATCTTTTAAGTTGGATCAAACTGCACACGGTGTGCAAATTTGATTGAAATCGGCTAAGTATTTTAGGAGCCCATCGCGGACAAACAACGTGACGCGTAATTTATATATATTAAGATAATCGCCACAATTGACAGAATGTTCTAGAGCCCAAATCTTATACCAGCTGTACCTGCTCGAACCTGATTCAGGTCAGGCTCCTACTGCCCAAAACAAATGCCGAACACCAGTCATTTTAAATCAGGTTTTGCCTCCGCTTGGGTCCATTACGTGACGCATGATCTTACTTCGATACCTAAATTTAACAAACATTGACATTTTATTTTATATTCTAGAAAAAATATACAGCAGGTTTGAATCTCGGTCAGTCTAATTTTTTTTTAAGTAATATAATAATATATAATATATCCTCACGCCTTCCCACAAGGGTCCCCGAAGGGGTAGGCAGAGGTGTATAGATAATACCCACACACCCACTTTCCGCCAGAGGTATATTAGGTGCCAACGTGACAGATGGCGAGTCCATCGCCGTTACTCAAGCACGACTATACATACGCCTTTGAATTTCTTCTCAGACATATGCAGGTTTCCTCTCGATGTTTTCCTTCACCGTAAAGCTCGTGGTGTGACTAATAAGTGTGTAAATTTTTAAGTAATTATTATAATATATTATTATAAACCTTCTTTATTCTTTCCTCCTTCAGCCGCAGCTTGCTTCTGCAGAAGCAGAGAAATGCAAAGATGAGTGTATAGTCGTAAGAGGCGGTGACAGACTGGCATCTAAAATGTATCTGGCAGAACGTTGGTGTCATCACACCTCTGTCTTACTCTTCAAAGACCCAAGATGAAAGCGTTAATATGTATGTACATACCTTTACACATCATCACATCGAGTCACGGGGTATGCAAAGGGAGTAGAGAGTGCAAGTTCTCTCTAGAGTAATGTCATTTAACGAACTATGTTGCGCGGATTCACTCGCGTGAAATATGACTATCCCTCCCTTGGGAGTAGGGTAGTAGAGACCTATATAGCCTTCAATAATAAACGGGCTATCTATTGTAAAAAAAATATTAAACCGGATAAGTTCCTGATAGGTCTCGATTCGACGGCGGAATCGATCTTGTGATAACGGATGGATGGAATTTGCCAAAGAGATAGATTATTAGTTGGATTAACATCAAATTCTGTGCGAAGCCGCAGGGTCTCGCTAGTCACTATATAAATAGCTCCATACGTGTGTTTGTGTCGAATGTTGTAAATAAATTGTTCATCATCATCTTATGTGATGACGAGAGAACAGTTCCATCCGTTGAACCAAATTACGTATGTACTAAGTACGTTATTATATTGTCGTCACTTGACCTTGTCCATCATTTTGTTCCTATTTGGCAATATGCCACGTTCTCGTAGTCGTTTCATACCTTTCATATCTACATACACCATTGCGTGCCGGTTTTAAAAAACGTTGAACATGCTAGATGAAAACTAGCAATGGTTTGTGTTCAGTTCCATAATATCGTTCTAGATATAATATATTGGTAACGGTATTACAGAAATGCTGAAAACGCGCTCCATTGCTTTAGGAACGGATTATATTGACACGAAAAACCGCTGATTCTTAAGATGCGTTTCATCTGCGTTCTGTCTTTTTACATTTATTTTTACACTACTTACGGTGTACTAACCCTTTACCATCAGGTAGACCAGGGTAAATCAGTGTTACCGTCGCGTACAGTCGCTTCTAGCACCCAGGATAATGCTGGTATGGTAAAAGTATATTTTAGATTTTCCACTTTACCAATCTTAAACAAAAAACTCATTCTCCCTACTCCCTTCCTCTGCAATTGGGAAGAGTTTAATTAATTAGGTCGTGAAAGATTTGTCTTGGTAAGACAAAATATTTGTCGATAAGACAAGTGTACATCGCTGGCACATATCAACAACTCCGAAGCGATATCACTCCCCAGTGTACGCAGACCTTATAGTGACTCGGAAATAATTTACAGCACAAGCTTTCTTCAGTGTCTTTGTGATTCTGCGCGGACCGCACGCGGGCTCGGTCGCCGAAATGGTAGACAAACAAGTCGACGAACCGGTGCCTTTCGAAGAAGCTCTCACGAAAACCGGTGTGTACATACACTTACGTGCAATATAATCGTTTTGGTTGTGTGTACTTTTTTAATTTGGCAACTTTTTTAGTATCAAAATTTGAGGTTTTTCGAAAAAATCCGCACTTAAAACGTTGATCTGTTTAAGTGATTTGAACGGAAAACCCAACGATACCAAGAGTGCAACGGAAGTGCTCACGACATCCGTGGGGGTGTCAATTCTCAAAGTTTTCATAATAAAAATGATCGTGGTTCGATCGCTCTTTGTTTGACCAACAAAGCCGGATCGGAGTTCGTATTATGTATTTGTTACTTTGTATATCTGAGGGAATGAAATCTTAGCTATTGCCAAGTCGTTTCATACGTCGTCAAAATAGGACACTTGCTCTTTTATGTGATACAAAAAGAAGCGACAGAAGAAAACACGAGCTTCACGGTGAAGGAAAACATCGAGAGGAAACCTGCATACGTCTGAGAAGAAATTCAAAGGCGTATGTATAGTCGTGCTTGAATAATGGCAATGGACTCGCTATCTGTCACGTTGGCACCTAATATACCTCTGGCGGAAAGTGGGTGTGTGGGTAGTACCTATACACCTCTGCCTACCCCTTCGGGACCCTTGTGGGAAGGCGTGTGGACTAAGAAAAGAAGCCGATAAAACCTTTCAAAGTTGAAAATTTCTTTACTTTATCATGGCATAAAAATCTATACAAATAAATAAAATTGGAGTGTCTGTTTGTAATATTAAAATAACCGCATTACTAACGCTTATGGATGTATACACGGTACATATAGCAAAATATAATATTTCAACATTCTTATCCGTATGTCTGTTTGTCCCAGCTAATCTCTAAAAGGGCTGGACCGATTTTAACGGGACTTTCACTGGCAGATAGCTGACGTAAAACCCAGTAATTTAGACTACTTTTATTTTAGAAACTGAACTTTTTTTTGTTAAATTCCACGCGGAGGAATTAGTTTAACTTAAAATCGGAATAAAATATTAGTACACTACAGTGCCTATCCTCCACACTTACTTTTTCAGGCGACCACTAGCCCACTACGTCTCCAATAATCCTACTAATATATGATAATAATAATATAATAATATATACTAAAACCTTTATATTCAGAAGATCTGTGGTCTGTAATCTTTAATATATTTTCAGTATAGTATATCCCGGAGTTCGGTGTGCCTCTTGGTAAATGCCTCCTCTAACCCTTTCTACTATTCTCTATCCTTTGCTACTCTTCTCCAGCTTCTTTTTTTTTCGTTTTCCATCTCTAGGGGTCCATTTAGCTGAGCACTCCGCAGCTTATCCTAGTAATACTAGTAATATAATAAATGCGATTTTTTAATACTTTATTGCTAGATGGCTTTTAGTACAGACATAGATTATTATTATCTCGATTAACATACATAAAACATATCATCACGCCTAGTCCCTAACGGGGTAGGCAGAGAGTATAGAGCGCCAGTTCTCTCTAGACATACATAACTCTTTCGCTTAGTCCACATTCTTCTCTCGATTAACAACACATAGGATATGATCTATTCGAAAGATAAATCTGATTTTTCTCGGGTGAAACCACGGGGTTACTGTCTGTATCTACTACAGAAATATACTTAAAAAAATCAGTATCCAAATTTGCCGCCCCAAAAATCTACCGCCCTAGCCTTCAGCCTACTCAGCCTGCTGATAAATCCGCCCCTGGTCGGACATCATTATTATGGTATATTTATGTGACTAACAAAATGTATATAAAATAAATGTTAGTAATTTATAAAATAATAAATAATATATCCTCACGCCTTCCCACAAGGGTCTCCGAAGGGGTAGGCCGAGGTGTATAGGTAATACCCACACACCCACTTTCCGCCAGAGGTATATTGGGTGCCAACGTGACAGAAGGCGAGTCCATCGCCGTTACTCAAGCATGACCATACATACGGCTTTGAATTTCTTCTCAGACGTATGCAGGTTTCCTCTTGATGTTTTCCTTCATCGTATAGCTCGTGGTGTGACTAATCACTTTACTTAAGTTAAGGAAAACTCATTGGTACAGTCGGGATTCGAACTTGCGATCTTTGTGTCGCAGGCAACTGCTCGAACCACTCGGCCACCACGGTTCCAATGTAATTTATTACTTTGCGAATATTATTTACGTGGTAAATGGATTAAAACTCTAGTAGCGAACTCTTTTCGCACCTAACCTAACTAACCTAACGACCAAACTATGAAGTGCACACAAAGTTAAATCAACAACAGAGACAAAGCGAGCATTGTCTGTTTTGTATATCAATGGATCCTCTAATTACACGTCTTTCATTAGAGTTTGCTTAACATGACTGCTATAACAACTTTTAATGTTTTTCATAAGTTGATTTAGGTATATTTATAAAATAACTAGCTGTACTGCCCTGCTTCGCCCGGGTGATAAAGTTAATATTTTCTGAAACACGATCGCAGTGCCACCTATCGGGTCCAAATGTGAATCTAAACCATTCTCGACTCTAACTGAAGAAACCGAAAAATTCATTAAAATCGATCCAGCCGCTTACAAAACAACTTCTATATATTTAAATGAACGTATTTTCATCAAAAGATACATTGATTCAAGTAGTAGTAGTAGGTTTATATGTATATTGTCCCACCCAAGGGAGCGAAGCAGTGATCATATTAAATATGAATTGAAAGCGAGTGAAATCGCGGGGTACAACTAGTCTATATCTATAATAATAATATAATACATCCTCACGCCTTCTCACAGAGTCCTCGAAGGGGTAGGCAGAGGTGTATAGGTAATACCCACACACCCATTTTCCGCCAGAGGTATATTAGGTGCCAACGTGACAGATGGCGAGTCCATCGCCGTTACTCAAGCACGACTATACATACGCCTTTGAATTTCTTCTCAGACGTATGCAGGTTTCCTCTCGATATCTATACTAATATTATAAAGAGGAAAGATTTGTATGTAAGTATGTTTGTATTGAATAGGCTCCGAAGCTACGGGACCGATTTAAAGAATTCTTTCACCATTGGAAAGCTACATTCACCCTGAGTGACATATGCTATATATTCTTTCATAAAAAAATATTATGTCTACCCGTGCGAAGTCGGGACGGACCGCTAGTTCCTTATATAAGGAAGGTTTCTTCTATCATTATAGAATATTCGTTCTAATGTTAACATATGTAAAGTTTATTTGTATTCCGGTAAATCCTAACGCGTTAGTAATGTGTATGTATGTACAAACAAATAATTACAGTAATTCCCCTCTCACGTGCCTCGTGAGTCAGAGAGAATAGAGCGCCCTTATACTAACTCTAGACCTAATATATGAAATGTCATGGAAAGTGGATGTTATATAGCCACTAAATGTTATATAGTGATGTAAACATGTCCTCGTGATGATGCAAATTAGAAATATGTGCTCCGCCTCTCCTGTCAGGCAAAATTTGAACCACTCGGCCACCAACAGCTCTCAAGTATTTTATGCCCAGTACTAATAATGTAATATTCTGTAATAAGTCTAGTAATGTTATAAATGCACGATAGCGGAATTGGATGAACATTGGCTAAGAGATGGATTTCATTACCTATATGGGAGAAATAAATAAACAAAAAAAAATTTGATAAGAAAATATCATCGTAAGTTACCATGGTTTAATGGGTTTTAACCAGAACTTTTTCATAACAATAAAAATGTGGCCTAGTAGTATTTGCAACACATACTTTGCGAGTTTGAATCGCGACTGTAGCAATAAGTATTTACCGACGATAGACTCGCCGACCGTCACGTAGACGCCTAAAATATTTTTTTTTATCCTCACGCCTTCCCACAAGGGTCCCCGAAGGGGTAGGCAGGGGTGTATAGGTAATACCCACGCACTTTCCAGTGAAAATTGGGTGTGTGGGTACTACCGACACAGCTCTGCCTAAGGTGCTAGGGACCCTTATAAAATAAAAATAAAAATATAATTATATATTTTTGACACTGGAAATTTAGGAAAATCTTTAATTAAGCAATACGGACTGTGTTTGGCACTTTCGCGTATGACCTTGCTCTTTAAGAGAAAAACCTCTTAACTTCTATATTTCGAAAAAATTACAAAAACCTTGTTAGTAACAAACATAGTATTAATGAATTATCTTATATGGTTTCCTCAAGAACAATTCATACACGTTTTAAGTATTACAATGTACCTGCTCGTAATTACGTTTATTTCAACTACGTGTTATAACTACGTTGTACAATAATTGTAACAATATATCCTCACGCCTTCCCACAAGGGTCCCCGAAGGGGTAAACAGAGGTGTATAGGTAATACCCGCACACCCACTTTCCGCCAGAGGTATACGTTGTATAATATAACGGGAAAAACTCAATTTTCTAATCACACAGTGGAAAGGAAGCCCATGAAAGGTTCTTTCTTAGGTTTTCTTCTTAAACTTCTTATGCTTTAGCAGAAAGCTTGTGAAGGAAAACATCGAGAGAAAACCTGCATACGTCTGAGAAGAAATTCAAAGGCGTATGTATGTATGTGCTTGAGTAACGGCGATGGACTCGCCATCTGTCACGTTGGCACCTATAATATACCTCTGGCGGGAAGTGGGTGTGTGGGTATTACCTATACACCTCTGCCTACCCCTTCGGGGACCCTTGTGGGAAGGCGTGAGGATATACATAATTTTAATTTATATGCAACTAGCTGTGCCCTGCCACGCTTCGCTGTGGATATGTGACTGATGCAAAAAATAGATAGAAACAATCCTTGATGAGGATTATATATCATGCTAAAATTTCGCCCAATTAATAAAATTGGGCGCATAATAAAATTATGCGGCCCGCCTGATGGTAAGCGGTTACCCCCGCCTATAGACACTTGTAACACCAGGGGTATCACTTGTTGTCGACCCTGCAGGAATCCTTTCACACCCTTCTTGAAGAACTCCATGCTGTACTCTCCAGGGAAAACCTCAACGGGGAGCTCATTCCACAGCCTGAGCGTTCGCGGAAGGAAACTCCTTTGGAAACGCGCAGTGCGAAACATTTGTGGTTCCATGGTATGGGGATGAATTCCCCGTCGAAGGCGGGAGGTGCGGTGGTAGATGGATATATATGTATATTTATTACAAGGAAAATCAAGCGCCTTCCAGTGTAATAAGCTTTTCAGGTCATGAAAAATACCATTGATAACCCACTTATTTATCTCAACAATAGAATGGTTAAGTATCTCGTTGAAATACAATTAAACTCCGGTGAGAGATAATTTCGATTAAACACTTAATTTAACACCTGAAAAGTCAGGTACTGTTTAAATGCCTTTTTTTTAAGGTGTTTATCGTATAATTTATGAGTTTATTCATCAACTAACCGAATTAGAACGACGAATTAGAGGACGTAGATAAATATATATATATATATACTATATACTATATATACTATATATACTATATATACTATATATACTATATATACTATATATATATATATATATATATATATATATATATATATATATATATATATATATATATTGTAGTTGCCTTCGAAACAAAGATCGCAAGGTCGAATTCCGACTGTTCCAATGAGTTTTTCTGAACTTAAGTACATTGATTAGTCACACCACGAGCTTTACGGTGAAGATAAACATCGAGAGGAAACCTGCATACGTCTGAGAATAAATTCAAAGGCGTATTTATAGTCGTGCTTGAATAACGGCGATGGACTCGCCATCTGTCACGCTGGCACCTAAAATATATCTCTTGCGGAAAGTGGGAGTGTGGGTACTACCTATTTATCTGTGCCTACCTTTTCGGGGACCTATGTGGGAAGGCGTGAGGATAATTTTACGTGGCTCGAACCGTGGGGCCCTAATATATATCTTATAAATAAAAACAATCGCCGTTCGCTAGTTTCATACCAGATATTACAGTCCAACCCAGCTTCCTAGCTCGCGAATCAGAATTGCCTTAAGCTGAAGTCCGAACCCCATTGGGGTCGTCTTCAGCTGTATCACTTCGCACCTAACAAGTATCTGGCAGGCCTTTTGGTCCTACCATTGTTCAGTTATATACTAAAAGTTCCCGGAACTCACGCCACGGGAGACAATAAAAAAAAACTGCAGTTATTATTTTCACCAAGACATTACTTAGAATAAGAGCAGAGCGACGATAAACGACAATGGCTAACTGAGATTAAGTGCTTTCTTTATTGTTCCAGGCAATGGGCTGTACAATATACTCCTGCTGATGACCAGCTCGCTGATCCTCCTCGCCATCGGGATAGACATGTTTGGCTTCAGCCTGGTGGTGGCGGCAGCATGTGACCTTGAGCTCACAGTAACTGAGAAGGGAATTCTCACCTCATTGCCTTTCATCGGTGAGATTTCACCTTATATATATCCTCACGCCTTCCCACAAGGGTCCCCGAAGGGGTAGGCAGAGGTGTATAGGTAATACCCACACACCCACTTTCCGCCAGAGGTATATTAGGTGCCAACGTGACAGATGGCGAGTCCATCGCCGTTTCTCCAGCACGACTATACATACGCCTTTGAATTTCTTCTCAGACGTATGCAGGTTTCCTCTCGATATTTTCCTTCACCGTTAAGCTCGCGGTGTGACTAATCACTGTACGAAGTATCACTTGCGCGCTGCCACTCTATGTTCGGAGAGTTATACTGTGTTGACAGCATCATAGGACTAATCACTCTGCTGCCAGCACAATATAATAATCCTGCCCCCTCCCCAAAGAGCTCATTACTGGAAACCTTATTAACCGCGTAGGAACACAACACAATAAATTGTGTTATTTGGCTACGGACTTCTATAGAGTTTTGCTTGCTTTACAAAATATTATCACTTAATCGGTAAAATAGTATTCGTAATCGTACGCATTATTTCTTCAGTGTAGATCTGTTTCTCAAACAACGAGTTACACCCGTATTATAACCATTCCATGTTTTGTAAACATCCCACTGCTTACTCAAAAATCCCAATATCTACACAGAAAGAATCCATGAGAAAAATATTTTCTTTATCTGAATATAAGTGAACTTTGTGGGAAGGGGTGGGAAGGGGTGAGCAGTGGCGTATAGGGAGTACCCACACACCCACGTTCTATTAGCGATATATTTTTAGTGCCAACGTGACAGATGGCGAGTCCATCGCCGTTACTCAAGAACGACTATACATACGCCTCTAAATTGCATCTCAGACGTATGTATGTTCCCTCTCGATGTTTTCTTTCACCGTTAAGCTCGTAGTGTGACTAATCACTGTACTT
>JACCPG010000725.1:2955-37727 GCA_016069955.1 Drepana arcuata | reverse complement strand
ATGAGGGAGGGCATAAATAGGCTAAGTAAAAAGGTTAGGTAGCTGTTTCCCATTAGGTGGGGCATATGCCACTCTTGTTTTAAAAAAAAAAATTCTCAGTTGCTTTTTACCACATGTTCTAAACAGCTCCCCTGTAGGCTGTCTGCCAAGTCAGATATCATAAGAGTTAATGATTTAGTGAGTGTGTGTATTACCTGAAAAATGATTCCGCCTCTAAATTCTTAAAGTCCTCACAGCCCAACACAGCACATGTCTTTGTAATCTCTGTGTTAACATCGGCATTTTGTTTCAACTCCGGGGCCACCTTGGCTGCGACATACAAGTCTTAGATATACTATTTTAATGGTTAAAACTTATTAAGAATTTGACGGGCACACATGGCAGAGCAAAAAGAAGATGAACTAGGCACTAATCTTAACCTTTAGTTGGAAAGAACTGGAAAAAGAGGAGGGAGGTCGGGCTACTAAAACAAATACTAATTTGTTTTTCTGATCAGTATAGTAATTTATCACAGAACAAATACAGTCAAAGAATACATTATTATGAAACCTGCATAACCTGCAGTTAAGAAGAAATTTGAAGACATGTTTGGTGATGCACAAGTGTTACACAACTGCAACATCAAGACATTCAATTAAATACAAACTATTTTCTCTTAGGAAGAATGCTGTAAGATCTGTGTGTTATTCAATCATATTATTTGTATGCGCCAAGGATAGGAATGTTAGTAGTAATTGGAACGAACAATCATGTATGAATATTCCTCTTGATGTTTTGCTTCGCCATAAAGCTCAATTACTCCTGGACTAACTGGCTGGTATGCTTTAGGTTCAAAATAACTAATTGTACAGTTGGGATTCGAACTTGCAATCTTTGTGTTCTAGGCGACTACTCAAACTACTCGGCCACCACGGCACCGATATGACACTGTCCTTTTTTAATCTTGGCTTTTTTTATGTTTAGAACTGACATTTTAACCAAAAAATAATACTATACTGATTGCTTACCGATTGGTGTGGCTTTCGCTTTATTATCATTATATTCCGATACATTCTCCTTCATCTTGTATCCTTGGCTATTCATGCTAACAATGGATTACTGAAAAACAATACATGTTTTATTACTATTAATAACATTGGAATTTTAGGTAAGATTCTTGAACAAATTGATCAATTTGATTAAGACTATTATGAGCTAAGGTTACAAATAAATACGACAATTACCTACTTAATAAAACAACTAACAACTTACGTTCGCAAGGCATGGCAGAGGCGGACGGCGGTAAAAGTCCCATGTAAAGGAAACCAAACACAGACAGATAATTATGTGAGGCGACTAAGTCAATACTTTAATGGTACAGAACTATGTAACTTAAACATTTAAACAGGATTGAAGAGTAGTGCAATACCTAATTTTATCATATCATTTCAACGTAAACCTCAAGGCAGGCACAAAACCAAACCGCTTTGCTTCAGGGTTTTTTTTCTCGCCACAGACTATGGATTGAGGTACTCCATACCACAGACGATCATTACTAATGACTTACAGAATATTTTTTTGACAAGCAAGCTCTGGACATGCACGTGAGCAATTGATTAGAAGTTGCGTGAGTGGGGTGGGGTGGATAAACGGGAGGGAGGAGGGAGGTATTTTCCCAGCTGTGGTAAACAGATGGTTTTAGAAAAATAAACAAAAAACCTCATCAATAATCATTTTCATTCCAGTTTTATTTTAGAAAAGTTTGGGAGTCTTCAAGAGTCTTACTTTTTTCAGCGTATCGAATTGCCGATTCACAACAGGGCAATAGGAGTAGAATAGTTTAACGTAGGTGATATGGCGGCGATTCTTCCTTGATAAGTGGTCAATGATAATAAAATTTCCCTAAATAACCGTTTTACTGCAAAAAAAAACATTTAAAATTGACATAGAATCGTCGTCGCCTACCCATAAACTACAGAACTAAAGTACTTTTTAGTTTTGGCTGGCATTAGCTTACCTGTCATTTGATATTAATACGTAATTTTTGTACGAGTCTTTGTTGCTAGATATCGCATTAATGTTATTGAAATTGCTATTGAAAAATGGTTGATCCTATATTTGATTATCAGTTCAGGTTAATCCTGATTGGTGATAGCACAGTGGGCAAAAGTTCGTTGTTAAAATACTTTACAGATGGAAAGTTCGCAGAGGTGAGATTTGTTATCCGTTGTTTTTATGTTATTTTGGATAAATTTAGTTGTTAATTGCGCGTTAAAATTTTAGCTGTCAGACCCTACAGTGGGTGTGGATTTCTTTGCAAGGATAATCGAGGTTCAGGATGGTACGAGGATAAAGCTGCAGCTATGGGATACGGCAGGGCAGGAGAGGTTTAGGTCTATCACAAAGTCTTACTACAGGAACTCTGTGGGGGCATTATTAGTATATGACGTATGTAATAGATCAAGTTTCGAGCACATACCTCTGTGGATGATGGAGGCTAAAAGACACATAGAGCCACACAGACCAGTGTTTGCATTAGTGGGCTGCAAGGTGGACCTCATTGGGAGCGACAATAAGAACGGAGCCAGGAGGGAAGTTACGTGTGAGGAGGCCAGGATGTTTGCTGAGGAAAATGGTAAGCATGTTAGAAACCATTCTTTGTTTGAAAATTGTTTCCCAATTGTTATTTAAATTTATTCATGATTGACTTTGGACTGTATATTTGTATATTCAATTTGGCAATTAATTAAATGTGTTAAGCTGCAACTTACAATTAAGTTATTGAAATAGATAACTTAATAAAATAAAAAAGCTATGAATTAAGACTTCAAAATTGTCAGAAAGGTTTATATTTGGATATAGAAACACAAACTTAAGTTATACTTAAGTAAATTTAACTTAACTATATGTTAAATAAATTTATAACTAAATAGAGAATGGGTTCCAAGACCTGAAATATTATACACTAGGATTATTTATTCACTTATACTATTCATTACTTTTTATAAAAAAAAAATTTTATCAACTTACATCTATAATTAGAGGATGCATACCCAAATGCAATAATGCAGGAAATGCAAGTGCTCCTTATAATATAATAACAAATTAAAAATTACAATTGTACAACGCGGTCACATTAACTTGACGCATGGCTTTGATGACGTCATTTTGGCGGTCAGGTACGGTGCGAAAAAAAAAGCATGTAGCTAAATAAAAACTATATTTTTTATTTTGGAGCATAGGTTTTATTTGTTAATCTTGCAATATGTTGCATCATGTATTTTTTATACAATATAATTGAAAACTACTTTGTTTGTTTTAAACACTTTTAACACAAGATTTCTCCCTTCACTGTGATTTCCCCATGTAAAAAAATTTGTAGTAACAAAAATTGTCCAAAATTAACAAAAACAGTCCAAACTTAAATAATAACGAAAATGTTACAAAATATCCAATAACAACAATAGCAACAGAAAACTAGTCAACATATCGACGCGCGTATCGGTATCAGAGATGCTAACCATACTGACGATTGCCGGGCGAGCTAAGGGAATGCGGGGGGAAGCGGGCGGGGCCTCGCATTCGCGATGCGTCAAGTTAATGTGACCGCGTTGTAGCCAGTTCTACTCTGTAGAATTCACTCAGAGAACATGTGAATAAGACTTTGCATGTATTCGGGTGAGAGGTGTGTGAGAGTTCCTTTAGTTGGTTTGTTCTTGCACTTAGTTCTACGCAAAGTGGTGGCGGTCACATGATGATATTATGACATGAGTTGTGGGATATCAACAATAGATGATTAATTAGTAAAATGAATCACAGTTAGGATACAAAGTTTATTTAAACCTTACTTTAAAAATATCTAGTACTACAATAGAATCCATTTAATGTTTAATGAATTGATCACTTTCAGGCCTCCATCATGTAGAAACATCTGCAAAAACTGGCATTAATGTAGAGGAGGCTTTTGTACTAGTTGCTCAAGAAGTTTACAACCGCATACAGACTGGGGAGTACAAAGTGGAAGACGGCTGGGATGGCATCAAGACTGGCTTCCACCGACCAAATGGTATGGATTTCAACCTGTTAGAAGCAGAGACGGTGCAATCCACCTGTTGTTAGATAATTTTAACTGGTTCCGTACTCTTGCATTAGAAGTGAAATAAAAAGCTTATATACTTGTATGAATATTTTAGGCATTTGTTTTCTTTATCTGTTGTTGGCTTCACATCACATCAATGCTTCACTTTTTCAGTCAGTGCCGTTTTGTGGAAATTAAACAATAAATAAAAATGAGATATTGACACTTAACATAATATTCTATAGTTAATCAAGACTTAGAAAACAAAGAATTATCCATATTTATGTATATTTTTTTATATACGATATTGGGGAACTTATATGACTGGTGCATATTTTACATCGTCCCATTTGGGACATGGTGGTGTCTTTCTCATAAGTCAAAGTATGTTCTTAATTTTATTGTTGTAATATAGATTAAAAAGCTATTTATATATTTATAAAAAAATACTGTAAATAGTAAGTGCTGAGATGTGTTCATTTGTGCTTAGTAATTTATATGTATGTAAACTTTCCGCTTATTGTTTTAAAATTATTGAATTTCTCTGCAAAAGTATGGAATCTAAATATATGTATATAGTGCTGACTCATAGAGAGTCTAATGTTATTTAAGTATAATTTTATAATGCGAATTAATTAAGGTCATTGACATATTCTAGCCTATCTATACCAATTCATTCAATAGGTTATTTTTAATTTTTCATAATGTTTCATGCCCTCCCAATAATGTCCTCAAAGGGTTTGCTAGATGTGTGTACTTATATAATTAAATCTGAATGAAAAAAAACTTATTTTGACAAGTCTCCCTGACTGAAAATGCATAATTTTGATGAAAAAAAAGTGTTATGAGACATAGGATATATAGACACACTATAGGAGAATTTGGTAATTATTATGATAATGTTGTATTTTCGGTATTAATCCCAACAATGTATCCTTAACCTGGGTTTTATAATTTTTCAATATTCAAATCCTGATTGACTTCAACAAATTATTTAATTCTGATTTGAAAATTATATTTATTCAAGAAATAGTATACAACCTAAAGATTGTACCTGTACATTTTATGTTTAAAAATATCCAGTTTTTTTTTATTGGATAATTTCTCATCATTTATAATGTATGTAATTGTTATTACATTGTGTGTTAATAATGTACTAATTTTGACCAACAATATCCTTAAAGAGCCGTGGTGGCCGAGTGGTTCGAGCAGTTGCCTGCGGCGCAAAGGTCGCAAGTTCGAATCCCGACTGTACCAATGAGTTTTTCTGAACTTAAGTACAGTGATCAGTCACACCACGAGCTGAACGGTGAAGGAAAACATCGAGAAGAAACCTGCATACGTCTGAGGAGACATTCAAAGGCGTATGTATAGTCCTGCTTGAGTAACGACGATAGACTCGCCATCTGTCACGTTGGCACCTAATATACCTCTGGCGGGAAGTGGGTGTGCGGGTATTACCTATACACCTCTGCCTACCCCTTAGGGAATCCTTGTGGGAAGGCGTGAAGGTATATTATATTTACAATATCCTAATAATCACAACTTGGTGTAATATATAGACATAAATAATTATAATACCCTTACAAATTTAAAATTATGAACCTAATTTTAATCATAAATATTTGGGATGGCTAACTAAAAAATATTGGTATCTACTCGAAATAAGTTGTTTTAGAAGCTGACAACAATGAAACTTCAAAAGAAAGGAAAATGATCTTGAAAACTACATACATATATTACAATTTGTGCTTTAACTTATAAACGAAATAATCCTTCAAGGGTTGATGTAAATATTGTTAAAATAATTTGAACAATTTAATTATGCAGTTGTGTCATATTTAAAATGAGCAATCATAAAGACAATGCTTATAGCATATCTCTGCCTACCCTTGAGTGACTCTGAGTGTAAGTATCGTAATGTTCTAGCAACTTATACATCAAAGATAAACATGATCCTTCCCATACCCAAAAATCATATGTATCTTTTGTTCGTTTATAAAAATTGCGCGTTTAGCGAAACCACACCACTTGGGACATTTCCTGACTCGCGTGATTTATGGAACTTATGGGCAATCCCATTGAGCTCCTGTTGTCATTATGATACAAAGACCAACCATTTTAAATATAACACAACTAGAATTATAAACCAAAGAATTGGACTTAATAATGTGACATATTCTATTCACAATGTACCTATGTTTTGTTTATTTCAAATAAATTAATTAACTCACTAACATTTAGTTGATAATTTTAAAATATTGTACCTGCGACTTAGCTTTTTAATTTTTATTCAAAGCTGGTAACTATTTATTATTCATATGCTATTCTGCTGATGCCCCAAATCGGATAGAAAATATTGGCTCTCGTTGACCGTCCAGTAGAAAAACTAGGGGCAGCTTTGACAATTAATATTTTACGGAATATTTTAGTTTACCACATGTGATGAATAATTGCCCACGAATCCTATGTATTTTACTTGTAATTTGGTTAATTATAATGGATTTATGTTTTAATTGTTTTGTCTCATTACTAAATCTTAAGACTATAAGAACCTACTAGACAAAATCCTTTTCTACTAGCGTTCACGCTATCAAATATGTATAGTTTATGGCAATAACATTCGCTGTGAAAAAAGATTTGCTTTGTCATTGCCATACATGGGATAGTGTGAAATCTAACAGAAAAAGATTTTTGATCGAGCATTCCAGCAAGTAAATGCAAGAAAACGGCTAGCATGCACGAATATAGCTGATGAATGTGGACGAAGCGAAAGAGTTATGTAATTCTACAGAGAACTGGCGCTCTATCCCTCGCTGCTTACCCCGTTAGGGACTCGGCGTGATGATATGTGTGTATGTATTACTTTACATTGTACGTAAGTGCCACAAAAAATATGCAATACCCCCAAGTTGCAGGATCTTTGATAATGAAGACTACAAGTAAGTTCTGCGTAAAGTGGATAACTACAAGGGTTTTTTATTTTAAAATCATATATTTAAATTATACATATATGTACATCATACAATGATATTAATCACAGGAATGCTTGTAACTATGAAACTTCAAAAAAAAGTCTGTTAAAGGTCCTTGTCTAATCAATTAGATAGGCAGGTCCCTACTAAAAAAATTGGCAATTCTCTTACTAATATTAAATTGCATCGTGTATGATTAAAAACATAGATTTAGGATTTTTTTCGCTATGCTAAAAAGATGCATGAAGCGTGGGAGTGAGAAATCCTAATCAAGTTCAAACCACCCGAGACGAAAAGAGACAGCGAATGAAGTACCGGTATGTCATTGTTTTCGCGAGTAAGAGGCCATAGCGTCCCAGTGTGTTCTACGTGGCGGTGAAATTTGTGCATTTTTGTGCAGATCTTTCGATTGTATTAAGAATATTTACATTTTACGATTATGGTGTCGTGTTCTGTACCTGGATGTGTAGTTACAAGAAGAAATAATCCGGATAAATACACTTTTCACAGGTAAATACGATTTTGCCATTGGAATTTTTCAATCCAAATTATGCGAAATTTCGGCTAGTAATCAGCTCAGAAAGAAATTTTATCAATAGTATTTTGTTTTCCATTTATGTATTTAGATATATTTCGTGATTTCAAACAGTATTAGCGAAAAAAATGTGTAAAAAGAAAATAGTTTGGTTACGCTAGTGCTTGACAAAGTCGTGAGGTCATAGATTTAGGATCCTATATCTATGATTAAAAATGTTAAAACATTTGCTATATAGTTAAGTACATAGTCTAATCTGCCTCTGTGCACTCTATGTATTATCTACGTAATCTACGGTTTCTGTCCTAAGTTCTGTGACCTGTATTCTGTCATTATCAGTCAGTCACCATTCACCAACATTCAATCAATGTAAACTTGAAAATGTTATACGATAAAGTAAAGTAGCATTTTTTATGTCAAGGGGCGTTCTCAAGTTCTCGTCACTTCATAAAAATAATACAATAACTTCGTAATGTCGTCCAGTCGTTCAAAATCATCCATACTTGATAAGCCTTTAAGTAAGGGCAAAGGAGAAGTAACTCTAGCATTTTACGCCCTATTATTTTCTGAAATTGTCCAATATTGTCAAAATCGATCGCATTCCTTAAACGAATTACAGAATAAGTAAGTAACATGTCCAGCGCTTATTATTTTAAGGAACCATAATTGCATTTATTATAATAGATACGTTACGTTACGCGCACGTATTAAATGATAACCATATAACTGTAATACCAGACGAGGCAATAGTGCGCGAGTGCTGTGCATATAAAGCTGCTTTTATTGTACATACTCGAGTTTTCATGTAGTACCGCTCAAAGTGTATGGTAAAGATTATCTTCAGATTCAGAAATACCCAAAATATTGGAATGTTTAGCTTCTGACTATTGGTATTGTTTAATTAATGTCAATCTACAGGTTATCAGACATTGGCCAAGATGTGGGCACGAGACTGCTGGACCTGTACTTTGTGCGAGAAAGGAACAGCAAAAGGGAGATTAAATTGCTAAACATGTTGCTATTTGTAAAGTCTACACTATGGAAGGTATAAGTTGCATATCTCGATAACAGCTAAACAATCTCCTATTCATAGAAACATTGTCCTGGAAATTAAAAAGTATGTTGGTGATTAAATATATCTCAGGTTAAATGTGGGTGTTACACCTCTGAACAAACTTGTGTGGAAAGATGTGAAAAATTGGTGCTGATTGCTATTCATAATAATATATCCTCACGCCTCCCCCAAGGGTCCCCGAAGGGGTAGGCAGAGGTGTATGGGTAATACCCACACCCATTTTCCACCAGAGGTATATTAGGTGCCAACGTGACAGATGGCGAGTCCATCGCCGTTACTCAAGCACGTCTATACATACGCCTTTGTATTTCTTCTCAGACTTATGCAGGTTTCCTCACGATGTTTTCCTTCACCGTAAAGCTAGCGGTGTGACTAATCACTGTACTTAAGTTCAGAAAAACTCATTGGTACAGTCGGGATTCGAACTTGTGATCTTTGTGTTGCAGGCAACTGCCACTCTGCCACCACGGCTTGCTATTCATAGAAATTATTTTATGTTGTGTATGATCTACAACATTCAATAACATGTTCCTTATTATTTCAACATTTGGAAGAGATTGTTATTTATTATTAACTGAAAGGATTGTTTTGAAAATATTATTAGCAAAAACTCGAATCCTTTTTATTTATTCCAGGTTTTATATGGTAAAGAAGCAGACAAGTTGGAACATGCCAATGATGACGAAAGAACTTACTACATAATTGAGAAAGATGCCTTGGTACTTCACTTGTAATACCTTAGTTAGATCAAAGATAAGTGTCTCACATGACATACAGGGTGTTCAAAGGTATCATACTGGTCATAAGTAAAAAAACACCACCAAAGGCCCAGCTCTTAAATTTACGAAGATGATTCAACTTAAATCAGTACAAAAATGTATGTTGTTGTTTGTATTGATGTTTGTTGTATAATCATGCACCAATGTGAATAAAAGTCAGACTGAACTCCCTTTCGCAGCTGGGCATATGTATTAATGTCCAATTAGATGTGCAAATTTCATTAGATATTATATTGGAATGCAGTCAAAATCAACATGCACAATTTATAAATGCATGGAGCAATACTAATTTCACAGGAATGCTAGTTTCTTTTTTAATCTGCAGTTTGCCTAATTTTAATTGTTTTGTTTCCCTCCTAAATAGGTGAACAAGTTCATCAGCGTGCCCAAAGACAAGGGGTCTCTGAACTGTGCTACATTTAATGCGGGCATTATAGAGGCTGTGCTGACCAAAAGTGGCTTTGTAAGTTGTCTGATATTGAGATAAAAACAAGACAAATAGAAATCAGTTATTACATTCTAAATACATACCATGCAGGATTCACATGGTGGGCAGAGATAGTAGAATGCTAATTCTGTCCAGACTTCTAGATGTCTTTAGTTGTATTGTTATTTTTTAAAATGCATTAATAATATTATGTCCTCATGCAATTTTTATTTCCAGCCAGCCAAGGTGACAGCACACTGGCACAAGGGAACCACATACATGGTGAAGTTCGAAGACTCTGTCATAACTCGGGATAAGGCTTTGGATGACCGTTAAATATGAGTAGTAATTAAAAATTTGCATGTTAAATGTTTTAAACCTAATAAAGAGTAAATTATTTGAATTCTGTATATTTCTGAGAAGTTACTATGAAGCTTTGAGGTCGCGTTAAAATTTAAATAATATTGCCTCCCATTTATTTAGAGCTACTTATAAACCATGCACAGAAATAGCAAAATATATATATATATATATTTAGTTTTTGTATTTAAATAGCAAATCAAATCAAACTGAATTGACATTTCAATACAAACCTCCAATGTTCTATATTTATTTCAAACTATTGAAATTTAAACATCCTGTCCCGGTACCTAATCCTGCCACAGCGGCAGTCCTGTTCAAACTTGTCTCGTTGCGTTTTGATCAATGTGCCATAAACCAACATCGGCAGAACTATCATCAACAGACCAGACATTGCGGTGGATGGACATGGTTTGAAGTAATCATATTTGCAACATTTCATTGACAAAAAGCGCTGAATAGCGGGGTCAAACTGAAAAGATAGTCGATTATTAAACATTATTAAATAACCCAATAAAAAGTCAGTGACCCTTATGGGGAGGCCTGAAGATATATATTAAGAATAACCATAGATATGTAGATATGTTATGTTAACAAACCCTTGCAACATATGATATTACTTGCACGTCTTGAACATATTGATGATTACGATTTATTCTAGCATAATAAAAATAATATTGTATATTTTCAATAGAAATATTCCACCTCAGAGGTGTTTTCTTAAATGTAGAACTCAACAGTTTCTTAGCCCCTAATACACAACTTGGGAGTTATATTCCTTCTTCAGCATTATGTCCTTCACTTTAATGCTTGGACTTGATATAATTAGGTGTAGGTACCTGATTATATCAAGTAATAACAAAACTGATGAGCCATCAGAACAGACTGGGTGTGTGCCTGCATTCTACTCTGGAGATGGTGATCAAGTACATATAAAGCATAGTTAGATAAATTATTGAGGGTTACTTGTGGATAAAATGATTACAAGAGAGAATATATTCAGTTGTAACTAACTATGATATCATATTGGCCTTCAGAAACTATGAACATAGCTCTGGGGGAAAGTGTACGTGTGGGTACTCCCTATACACCTCAACCTAACCCTTTGGAGACTCTTTTGAGAAGAAGTGAGGAAACTATTAATTAATTATTTACCACATAGCCCGCCTCTTTAGAATGTTGACATGGATCAGTTCTGAGTCTTAGGAATTCTTTTCTGTACCTAGCCCTCCGCTCAATTTGATCCAAGATGATCTTGCATTCAATCTCAGAAAATCCATAGTCAGACATCTTATTAAAATTACAATTAAGAAAATCAACTTATTGACATTGATGGCATAAAAAAAAATATATATATCTTGTAATTAAAAATAAAAATAAATCATTCATGCCAGTGTCATTAGTAAAGTACAGTCTGCATCATAGTTATTATAAAATAAAACATGTATATTTAAATAAAATTATTTGAATAACATTAACAGGCTATTTAATTACAGGGCTCGATTATACGATTAGGTACACATGTTATGCAAATTTGAACAATCTTTCTTTATAACGAAGCTCTCCACTTCTTATTTTTTGCTCGCGAGTGTTGCGATCATTCCAAAGAAGATATCCATACGCTAACATTGGGATGACGATAGCCGACACACCGAAAATGCTGTTACGGGGGTTGGGCTTGAAGTGATCGAAATGGGTTACTTTCATTGACAGATACTTCTGTAGTGCAGGATCAAACTGAAATTGAACAAAATATTTTTTCAATATTTATAGTTGACACACACTGAGTAGAGAACTAGCAAAAGAGTTGAGAAAGAAGAAGAAAAATTTGGTACCAACATCTTTTTAACATGAATGTTTATGCTAGTAAATTTAATAATAAAATTACGTAATTAGTACTCACAACATATCCAGCCTCTGCGGCGTGTTTCCATGGATTCGTCTTCAGTTTCATGAATTCCTTTCTCATCTCCGCACGCCGATTAGCCTGCACCTTAATAAGGCTTAACTCGGCATCGGATAAACCGTAATTATTAGCCATTTTCACCAATACTCACTCACAAATCCCACGACTTAGCCCTACTTACCATCAGCCGTTCTATAATATTTTCTTGATTAGAGAAACGTCAAATGATTTTGACAAATTGCTTCAGATGAACATTTTCTATGTTTCTGACTGTACTGCACCTGTGTATATTATATTTTGAGATACCTATTCGATTAGTTTAGCCTTATTTTAAAAGTAATAACTTCATATAACTGTCGCTCATCTTAACCCATGTTGGGCCTGCCACCGTCCATTCCTTGTCGAGCTCTCAACACCTAAGAAGGGCCTTGCTATTGTTATGAGAGCAATAGCCAACTAATTGGCCAACCCTTTCTTTAAAGAAGCGAATTAATTTAAAATATTTCTATAGGTGTGAATTTTTGGTGCGCCATCAATTTCGATAGATTCGTAACCTATGATCGAACACAACGACTATACAACGGTCTTTGATTTTTGTGTTTCTCATGCAGATTTCCTCTCGATGTTTTCCATCATCGTAAACATCTTAGTGTGACTAATCACTGTTCTTATGTTCAGAAAAACTCATTATACATTATATAGTACAGTCAGGATTCGAACTTACTATATTTGAGTTGAAGGCAGCTAATTGAACCTAATAGTTTTATGCATATGAGATTAAAGTGAACTGAAACTTTATAAATAGTTTTTTTTTATTTGGATTTTTGTTAGCAGAGACCTTAATTAAAATACGTGATACCTTTTTGTACAGTAGGTGAGTGAGGGGGTCCAATCGCCGCATGGTCTCAACGGCAAAGGCCGCAAATATGTAAGCTCTTCCGAGGCATGTATACTTACGACATTTGAGGTTTTTCCGTTGCACAGCAGCAGGACCAGTCGCAGCTGAAGTCTTTGTGAGATGGGACTGTGCCAAAGTGTATAGTTACAAACTAAGGACCGCCTCAAAGTCCAAGGTATCAGTGTGTTAATATCAGACATTAAGGTATCAGTGCCAAAGTTTTAGTTTGTTAAAAACCTTATTATGATTTAATATTTATCAACAGTATAAACGGAATAAATTTATTCCGTTTATACGGTCCGGTTCCGGTTATATGGTTTAAAAAACCTTTTTTCGAGATAAATGTTGCATTGGCATGGCATCTGCCAATATTGAGTATACTTGCTTATGGTAAAATACACAATTTTTATCACAATTCACAACTCTAGTGAATGATAATTTCATAGACAATGAAGAATGATATATGAATGAATATGCGTCTTCCGGTATCCATCTTTTTGGTTTCCCTTGTTGTCGTTGTCAGATCGGCGAGTTTTCTTTAAAACCGCAACCATGGGTCGTATGCACGCACCTGGGTAATTATCTTGTGAAATTTACTAGTGCATAAACTGTGCTATCTGTGAAACATATATTTTGTATAGTTTGAATGTATTTTGTGATAACATAACCTTCGTGTACCGTGGACACCACATGGTTCTGTTGAAAAATTACGATTCTATGTTTCCAGTAAGGGTATCTCCCAGTCGGCTTTGCCGTACCGCCGCAGTGTCCCAACCTGGCTGAAACTGTCGGCTGATGATGTTAAGGAACAGATTTTCAAACTCGGCAAGAAAGGCCTTACCCCCTCACAAATTGGTACGTCTGCCTTGATATAAATGTTTTTCAATACTTAGTGTAGTGTTTAGTAGCTTTAATGTAAACTATCGTGATCATTCAGTAATAAATGGGCAAAATCTTTGATTATAGTATGTTATTAGAACAAATTATTGAGCTCAACTGCGTGTTACACAGAACAAATTACATACTCATCATCATGCCTTGAGATCTTGACGGGTTCAGGCAGACAGGGTGGGCCAGTTTAAGAACAGCAATAATCTTAAATTTAAAAGCAATATCCTAATGAGATATTTCATACTGGTTCTGGTAAATGTGAACCATACTCCATAACTGTTACAGGTTTTCTATTACACTCCTTACCACAATTTCAAAGCTGAAATTATAGAAAAGATACTCAAATTTTATTTTTGTTCAGAGGTATAAAAACCTTAGTATAATAATATATTATTAGTAGTATAGTATAATAGTATAGTATAGTATAATAGTATAATAACATAACATTTATATATATATATATAAATGTTATGTTGGTTTGTGTACGCTTCAAAAATTCAAAAAGTACTGCACCAATTGAGCTGAAATTTTAGCATGATATATACTTAAACCATAGTCCCAACTATTGATTAAGCTTCCTGATATTTTCTCATTTAAGTTCAGCAACAAGAGTTATTTCAAATTACTATCTGTGCCTCACAGTTTCACCTGCACAAAATTTTACTTGATTGATAGTTATATTCCTGGAATAAAAGATCATATATTATGTTAATCCAGCTTATCACCCATCTCAGTAACAAATTTCATTAAAATTGATTCAGCTGTCCTGGTATGTTGAACACCCATTCACCAAATCAAATCATCTTAATTTTGTGAACATAGGCATTACAAATAGATATTAAGATACTAAGTGGTCACTATGTCCTGTCTATATATCCTCACGCCTTCCCACAAGGGTCCCCGAAGGGGTAGGCAGGCATACAAAATATTTTCAAAGTTCTTACATGGAGAGGAGGCACAAAACAATTATAACATTACACTTTTGAAATGATTTATATCCTTACATTCTCTTATTGTTTACGTAAATTAACTCTCTTACACTCTCACATCTATATTATTAGTAGGATTTTATATTATATTTTTGTATTTCTTCCAAAACAGTTCCATTCCCTTATCCTATATATTTTTTTCACTTTGGAGTTTGTGGCATAATAAGGTGTTTCTTTTATTGTACCTGTTGAAAGCTTAGTTAGCACTGAAATTATCTATATTAGGCTAAGTTCAAAATTATATTTGTAATGTAGTTACAAAAAATATATCTCCCAATAGTAAAATACACACTTAAAAAGTATGTTAATGTTAATTAATATATATTTTTTTGTGTTACAGGTGTTATGCTCCGGGATTCCCATGGAGTTGCACAAGTCAGATTCGTCACTGGTAAAAAGATCCTCCGTATCATGAAGGCTATGGGTCTTGCCCCTGACCTACCCGAGGACCTGTACTACTTGATCAAGAAAGCGGTTGCCATGAGGAAGCACTTGGAGCGCAACAGGAAAGACAAAGACAGCAAGTTCCGTCTTATCCTCGTTGAGTCCAGGATCCACAGGCTAGCTCGCTACTACAAGACTAAGAGTGTGCTCCCACCCAACTGGAAATATGAATCGAGCACTGCGTCTGCTCTTGTGGCTTAAGTTTTAATAAACTATGTAAGAACATCATGGGTTGTTTTACTCATAATTATTTGGAGTCTAGAGAGAACCGGTGTTCTTTTCCCTTAGGGGTACCAGGGTCAGGCACTTGTTGTGATGATATGCATGAATTTAAATGCTGGTTAAGTCTCAACAGATTTATTTCTGTATCATCAAGTATGCATTTTTGCAGTATTTTGGTTAATATTTTATGGTAAATGTGGGGTGAAATTCTTTACAGTATCAAAAATATATTTTCCAACAGAAATTTGTTCCTGAGATGTAGAATTTATACATGTAATCATAGCTTTCTACCACGCGTCTATTTATTGGGTACGAAGATATGACACACTCGTCATGAAGAACAGGTGCGAGCAAGATACATCAGTGGATTCATATATAAAGTAAAATGACCATTTGTGTTGTGTTGCTATTTTATACATATGCAGTCCCTCACTGGGTAGGCAGAGAGAGTACTGCACTGGTTCTTATGTCTTCATACATGCTCACTAGTCTCAAGTGCTCCATACATTCCCATCCTTGCCTTTTGATCTATTTGATCTAGGTAGTTGGAAATTCTCTATGAAGAAAGGATATCACAAATATTTAATCAAAATATTTATTTAATTACAACTTACATATATTTACAGATTAATTTTAATTATGTATGACAAAATCGAAATTATGATTGTTATACATGAAAATATTTTGCATATATTAATTTAGATTTTTACCTAACAATTAAAAATATATACATGTCTTATAACTTCTTATATTTCTGTTATAGATATTTATTTCAAATATCAGTCCAAATAAACAATACTACACATAAGGATTCCAATTGCTGCCATCCTCAGGATGCAGGCTGTTTGTAATCAATAACACCACATCAACAATCCACCAGATACCCAGACCACCTAGTGTCAGTAGCTTGCCAACTGCTGTTCCAGTCTGTCCCAGGCAGAAGCGGTCCATACCCAAAAAACCCAGAAGTATACTGTAAATCAAAGTAGTTGTGAAGTAGTGTCCCGAGTACCTCACACAAGGGAATCCAGCTCTCAAGAAGCTTCTAGGTCCATAGCATTCAATACCATCCAAAGCTTTACATTGGACTTTTGTCCTCTCAACTTTATCATATCTGACACCTCCGAATTTAACACACCCATGTCCAATAGCTTCCTTTGCCGTGTGATTGCCTTTGTGGTCTATAGGTTCGTCGCAATCTAGGAAATCTAGGGGTAGGAAACTACACTTCACTAATGGCCCAAGTGGTCGGTACGGTTCTCTCGAATAAGAATCGCTTTCTGTAGCAGTATAAGTTATTGTTGTAAATAGTATTATTATCGTTGAAGCGTATTCTTTGAATAGTTTCATATTTTGGGAATATTTTTTGATTCCAGAATTGTAGTCATCAAATTGAGGGAGATTTTCCGAGATTATAGTTTACCAATGTGTGTTTCTCTTGTCCTGTTTATTGACAGATTAGTCATTTTACTATGTTGATTTCAGTATTTGGTACATGAGCTCATACAATAAACTAGTGAAATTCTATTATTTAGGCTCATCTTATGAATCAATAAAATTTGGGTTATCACCATAGAGTATTCTTAAGATAAGAATTTTAGGATTATTTCAATGAAACACTAATATCTTGTTAGTAATGTCAAAAGTTGCATTGCTTGCTGATTGCATTGCATTGACAGTCAGCTGCAAGTGTTACTGACATTTAGATTAATTTTTTTCGGAAACTGATGTTTTTACATACCATCATGATTAGTCCCGGCATACTTTTATTTTTTTTTTATCTCCAGCTCTAGCCAGGCACTTTAATGTGGCTACACAGCTAAGGGCATCCCCTGTGGGAATCGGCTTAGAGCGTTACTGGATCGCGAGTAATGGAGCTGGGCTGGACTCAGCTGGACTGGTATTTTATTTAAATAGAAAATAGTACTAGAGAGTATATCTATCTATAAACACAAAAGTGCGAATACTCTGTGCCACGAACTCTGAGATCAGTTTGACAATTAAATGTTCCCTCAAATGTCAGTCATTATCATGTCATTCAATTCAACTTCAATCTCACTCAATCCATTCCAATAATTTACCCCTACATTTTCCGTGATGATTATATTTACACAATAAAGACCCCAGAGTACTATTCAAATATGGATGTGTTCAATAAGTTCTATTCCTCAGTGAGCAGCACAGTTTCACAGTTGTCTGGGGTTTTGCCGGGTAATCCAGTAACGCGAGAATTCGAAGCAACACAGTTCATTGCCAGCGCTGGCCCAGGTAATAGTTACAAATTTTGCTTTTGTTCCCTGCTCTGTTTTGTTTTCTTTTTTTTTTTCAAAATTCATAATTATTTTATTCTTCCCACATACAAAAATCTAGTACAGAAATGAAGGGTTTAATTAAGCAGTAAATTAGCTTTGAAGGTGGGAGTCAGGAGCCCTAACTAGGTTTCCCTGTGCTAAGGGTCTTTGTGACATTGGTAGTCCATGACAAAGGTAGAGCAAAGCATTTTTTAATTTCTTTTCTAATAATGTACATTTAGTTTTAACAATGAATGTATAAAAAAGGAGAAATTGTTTTCATTTGTTTCTAAATAGTATATCTCTAATTATTAAGGAATGATAAGTTTAGGCCTACTCTATCTCTCTCCACTTGTTCTTATTTTGGGCTGTAATGCTCCCATATAGCCGTAACTTCAAATTTTTTACATTATTCTAGGAGGCGGTCTTACTCAGTCATTTATATACAATCTAAAATAATATAATAAATGAAAAACAGAATTTAGGAATTTGAAGATTTTAACATTACAGGCTTGTTTCCTATGTACTTTCTTTAGTTCATTACTAACTTATAATTACTAATGTTTTATACCATCAAGGTCTACTATGGAAAATCTACAAGGGGTACAAGAAATCAACAAAACAAGAAGCATCTATATTTGTCTTTGAAAAGAAATCTTTAGAGAGATACACTAAAGCAGACCGAGATATAATGTTGGATACTCTGAAACGTGGCATTGTACAGTTGACCAAACTTCGTCACCCACAAATACTCACTGTACAACATAGCCTCGAGGAAAGTAGGGAAAGCTTAGCATTTGCAACCGAGCCAGTGTTTGCCAGCCTAGCCAATATCCTGGGCAACTCAGAGAATATGCCGCTACCAATACCGAATCACTTAGTGAATTATAAGCTTTATGAACTGGAGATAAAATATGGTTTAATGCAAATTGCTGAAGGCTTGACATTCCTTCACAATGATGTTAAGCTACTGCATCACAATATATGTCCAGAATCTATAATAGTAAATCAACAAGGTGCTTGGAAGATTTTTGGATTTGACTTCTGCATTGCAAACCAGAATTTATCAGGGCCTGCCCCATTTTGGCCTTTCCATGAGTACTGTCAGGCTATGCATCCTCTAACGCAGCCAACTCTTGACTACTTAGCTCCAGAATATGTTCTCTCTGCGTCTCACTCTCCAGCAAGTGACATATACTCTTTGGGAATGGTTATTTATGTACTGCACAGTACGGGCCATCAAACTCTTGGGAATATAGCTAATGACTACAGCAAGTTTAAGAGGTTTGTTAATGAAATTAGAACCCTCCCTGCAGCAAGATTGTCATGTGTGACAGAAGGTTTAAGAGAGTATGTCAAGTTGATGCTGAATGCCACACCGGAGCTGAGACCCGATCCTCATCAGTTTTTGAAGGTAATTGAACAAACTATCTTCTAATAATGAAGCCACTGTTTCAACAGCATTATATTTTGTATCTTTAATAATATTACAAGTGTACACAGGTCAGGGCATTAGCATTTTTTTTGTTGATCTGGAATTGGAATACATTATTCGGCATTTATAATATTACACTATCCAAATCACGCCACATCCCTAACGGGGTAGACAGAGAGTATAGAGCGCCAGTTCTCTCTAGACTTACATACCTCTTTCGCTTCGTCCGCATTGATCAGTCTCTTCATACATGCTCGTCGGTTTCGAGTACTCTTAACGTTCCCGTTCCTGAGCGTCCGATCGATTTGATCCTAATCCTATCCTAAGTATACATGTCAAAACATTCACGTTGGCACTTTTTTGATTATTTACTTTTCAGATCCCGTATTTTGAAGATGTTGGGGTGAAGACCCTCAACTACCTAGATTCTCTCTTCCAGTGGGATAACCTGCAAAAGTCCCAGTTCTACAAAGGTCTC
Organism: Drepana arcuata; assembly: GCA_016069955.1. Taxonomy (NCBI): domain Eukaryota; kingdom Metazoa; phylum Arthropoda; class Insecta; order Lepidoptera; family Drepanidae; genus Drepana; species Drepana arcuata. Next base: position 17,965 of record JACCPG010000725.1, on the reverse strand, counting down.
CCGCAGATCATCCATAAAATGCCACATCGCATCTGCATATACCGCATCCTGCCATGCCTGACTAAGGAGTTTGTTAACCCTCCAATGGTACCATTTGTACTACCTAACGTGCTACTAATCGCTGAGAACTCTACCAAAGAAGAATATATCAAATACATCCTACCTGTTCTCAAACCAGTGATGCTAATCCAAGATCCGATACAAATTCTTTTGATTTTCATGCAAAAAATGGAACTGCTGTTAAAATTGACACCAAGTGATGAGGTAAAGACAGACATACTGCCAATGCTGTACCGAGCTTTAGAATCGGATGCCCAACAGATCCAGGAGTTGTGTTTGTCTGTTCTGCCAACATTTGCATCATTGATAGATTATCCTGCTATGAAAAATGCTCTGCTGCCACGCATAAAGAAGCTGTGTATGAGCACCAACTATATTTCGGTGCGTGTGAATTGTTTGCTATGTTTGGGCAAATTGCTTGAACATTTGGACAAATGGTTGGTGCTGGATGAGATAATACCGTTCCTACCTCAGATACCATCCAGGGAGCCCGCTGTGCTGATGGGGATACTAGGTTTGTAACCAAAGTTAACATTAGTGTAAGTAAGTAAAGTTTGTGAGGCAGGGCACAGCTAGCATTTTAGTAAATATATATATATCTTTAAGTCTAAGGATAATAAGGACGGGACATAGTGTAATATAAATACAATAAATTCGTTTTCTCCTTTCAGATAAGGTTGGTTTATTGTAAAAAGTATTCTTATATGTAAATTAATCAAACATTAAATTATAAAATAAATCTCCTCTCAGAGAAACTCAATTATGGTTTTTTTGGCTGCCACAAATAATTAATTGTATTTTTTTATTAATAAATTTTGAACAATAGTTCTTTGACAACGAAATACATAGGAAAATTGTACACAAATTAAATGAAGCTCCACTGCCTACAGTATGTATGTAATTTCATGTATTCTCTCACACTAAAATGCAATAAATACTGTACAATGGCTTCTCTTGAACTAATTCACACAAGCATCTGAACTGTACCTATATGCGTTTCCGTTACTTTATTTTCGTGCTCAATCTTTTACTTTGAATCTAACCTTCCAGGTATATACAAGCTGGCATTGAGTCACAAAAAGTTGGGTATAACAAAAGAAGTGATGGCCACAAAAGTGCTGCCGTTCTTGATCCCTCTCTGCGTGGAGAATGGTCTTACCCTTAACCAGTTCAACGCACTCGTCACCTTGGTCAAGCAGATGATTAGTAGGGTTGAGACAGAGCATCGGGCTAAGTTGGAACAGTTAAACTCCATACAAAATGAGTCTAAGTAAGTGATTTTTACTTTAAGCCATTCTGACCAATATATTCTTCTCATCAGAAGAATCGAAACACTTAGCAAGTTTATGTTTTAATATAATAGTATATATCTCATATTATTTACTATTAAAGGACATTTGACATATATTCTTTAATATACACATTTTTCTGATAATCCTTACAAAACATGAGAAGTATACATCTGAACTCCGATCCGAGCAGGTATATACCTTCAGTCCTTCAGACCTTCCTAAAAGGGCCCCTATTAGGTAAGGCAGAGATGTAGCCAAACCAAAGTAGATGCAATGACAGATATCGAGTTCGTTCCTGTCTCCTAAAGTCGATTATACGGACATCTTTGAAGTTTTTCTCAAGCAAAACCTGCTTACGTTTTCACAATGTTTATCTTCACCGTAATGCTCGCAGTGTGATTAATCACTGTGCCCAATAACGTTCTGAAAGTCGTATAGTCGGGATTCGATCTTCCAATCTTTCATGCGTACAACAGGGAGCAATGTTAAAACCAAAGACAAGAGAAAATCCAATGGACGAACGAAGAACCAAACGATGAAGGACTAACTCCATGGCCTTGGAATAATAGTAATAAAATGTGTTTGCAGAGTGATGGAGCACGCTCTATGCGCCGCGCAATCAGATATAGAACAGTCCTTGGCCGGCCTCGGTCTGGACTCCTACTCGCAGGCCTCTGAGAAGGGCGAGCCCACACCACCCTCTGTGCCCTCCCTCCCAGATACTGCTAACGAGCTTACCATTGAGGATAAACAGAGGTAAGTAATAATTACACACCACTATAATTAGCAATATTTACCAATAACACCTACCTATACACCTCTGCCTACCCCTTCGGGGACTCTTGTGAGAAGGCGAAGTGATGGATAATTTATTAAAAGGGTAAACATCAAAATTACTTCTTCTCGAAGGGGTAGGCAGCGCTGTATTATCACACTCTTTTTCTTATTCTGATTTTCGAAATGGCTGAACCGATTTTGATGGGACTTTAACTGGCAGATAACTAATGTTTATAAGGAATAGTACATATATATGTATAATCAAATGTTACTGCAGATTACGGCTAGTATAATAAATTCCATACATTTTTCCTCCAGGATAGCGCAGCAACAGGAAACCGCCCGGAAGCTCTCGCACCACCCCCCTCCCACACCTATCCCCGCCCCTCCCAGACAAACCCCAAAGCCTGTAGACCTCACGACTTCCTTATTGCAGTCCAACCTCAGCCAACTGTCATCCAAGCAGTCACAAAACCATATAGGTATGCCACTTACCACCAATCACTATAGTTACACCATCAGTGCTGGCAACCAACCTTCATTTGGTTACCAGCCCCAACACCAACCTATGGGCTTCGATAACCAGTTAGCACTACCAACAAGCAGCGCTTGGACACCGAACAGTGCCAACTTTAACAACAAGTGGGCCAACAACCAAAGCCAACCCAGTAATGTAAAGCAAGATTGGTCTGCCTTCGAATCACTCCTGCCATCCCAAAACAATAATGAGAAAACCAACAGTGATTTGAAAAAGTTAAACAATAATGAAATGATGGATCTATTGAGCTAAGTTATTTATATATCTTGGAAATTTATTGTACATACTTAAAGTTTACTTTATATTTTATATCTACAGGAAACAGAGAAAGGGTAGAATTTATGTTGCTTATATAACCCCGTCCCGCTCGCACAGGCAACTATTCTGTTTTTCTTACTATACACACATCACCACGCATACTCATTCACGGGGTAGGTAGAGAGTCTACAACATCTACAAGTTTCTTCTTTTCTCGATCGGACACTCATGTCATGTATGACGAGACCTGCATATGGTCGAAGCGAAAAAGGTATATATATGTCTAGAGAGAACTGGCGCTCTACTCTCTCTGCCTACCCCGTGATGACTCGGCGTGTTGTTGTTGTTTTGTGTATAAGTTTCATGCTCGCTGGTTTCAAGTATTCTTGACATTCCCATTCTTGAGTGTTCGTTAAGAGTTTGTACCCACTGTGTGACCTTAGAAGACCTGTGACCATTGTGTGATTAGCACATGGCTACGAAACTCTAGGTCGCCGTTTAATTCCCGCTGATGGTGGATACTCGTATGAGGGACACCGTCTTGGACCAAGGTGTCTTTTGTATTCATTGACAGTTCTATCTATACAAGTATGTATATAGTTGTCCAGTTCCCATAGTACAAGCTATTATTGGTTTGGGACTAGGTCAGTTTGTGACTTTGTGTGGAATTACCACAAGATATTTATTATTCTTGTTATGTCAAAATAACGTTTAAAATGTGGACACAATTCAATAAAAACAACTTTCTTAAAAACTGTCTACAGATTCTATAATGACATTTATCGCATTAAGGTATTTTACGTAATAATCATTTATCGTTTACATTAAATTTTGTCGTGTTTAACCTCCAAACATTGTATATAGAGCAAATTTTTATTATATAGAACCTTATCTTTATTGTAGTGAAAGTAATGAATTCATTTACACAATCAAAATGTATAACAAAATCTTCATACAATTTTACATTCCTAAAAACTAAGTTAATTAATCAATTTTAGTATTTTTTATAATTAAAAACTTAATTGGAGTATTTGACATACTATGTATTTCTCTGTATTTCTGAACGTGCATATTTATCTCACATCGAAGTCATACGCAGCAATTTTTTTATTTATTTTAATAAATGTGCAATGTGGCTGTATGAATTTCTTAATTTATGCATTATTTCGCTATAATAATAATTGTTTTGTTATCACATTAGTAAAATTTTAATTTTATGGATAAACTTGGTAGACATCCAATGCAGGGTAAATGGAGTTAGTTTGCAATATAATAATATAATCAAAATGTTCAAGGTTCCGGGTAATATGGCTCTGAATAACAATGGGATTTATTATTTACTATCGGATACCCGGCGTGTGTTAATACGCTAAGAATTACATGCTATATATTATATTGCTTTAGTGGTCTGGTTTAGACCTTCGAATTATTACCTGTCAAATTAACTGGTAGATAACTAGTAGAAGGTAACTAGTAGTAGGTAACTAGTAGAAGCATTAGATGATCATATTTGATGATAATATATAATGATAGTTACCTGCACTGTTGTATTGGGTGAACCTTTAATAGCAGAATACAGTTTTTATAATCAATAAATTGATAAAATAAAAAATATATATAGTAGGTTGGGATAATTTGAATTACATCCGGATGCTGTCAATATTCTGTCAAATATAATTTACTAATGTCTACTCATATAAAGTTGAGATAAAGTACTGTCTGACTCCTTAATAAAGAGAAACAAAATAAAAGCACTGTCTCGGGTATCTCTTGATATTAGTATTGGAAACGAAATGTCAGCTTGTTTATTTTTATCTCGGTGTCGACTGTTTTTTTAAATACTTTTTTTAAAGCATGTTTATATCTCACAAAATGTTGTGTATTTCTAAAAATTACGCCTATTAGTTTTTTCCATTTTGACTGAAGTATTTACGAATCATTTAGTTCTTAATCTTTATGCAGTGGTTACAATAATTTGTCTGTAATAAATAAATTTCAAAATATTATTTACCGACTCTGGTAGCAAGGAAGTGATCTCTTATAACAATAAATTAATAAAAAAAACGTAATCGAAGTGAGTTGATTTTTTTTATTTATATCTTACCATAGTTATCTGTGCGTTCAGCTTTTGGGTGACATTGGATTTCAGATTGACAGTATTGTCAACGTTATACTAGCTTGGCGCCCTTTCCGTAAATATAAAAAAGTTTGTATATTAAAAAGATGGACCCCCTGTAATTGTTTCATTCTTATCACTGGACGTAAAATACAATTTATTTTGTCAAATTATGTTTTTTTTACTCATGCATGATTGAGCTCGGAACTAATCTGTAATCTGTTGAATTACAAGCTACTCCAAATTCATAGTTTGACAACGAATTATAAATTCTTTGTCTGATTACTGGGGTCCTGTATATTTGTAGTAATACCTAACGTATTTAATTTTTTTTGTAGGTAATTTTTAGTCTTGTTCGAAATCATTACTGCATTAGTCTATTCGTGGACTCGTTGATAACGTTCGCTTCGAAACTGGTCGAAATACAAATTCTCAATTATTTTGAGATGTTTTTCCCGCCAGTGCTGTGAGGCAAAGGTCGGCTGCTAAACTACCTCCTTCGTCTGAATGATAAAGCGAAAAATACTATAGCGGTGATAGTCTGCAATACGCTGGCAGTCAGGAAACAAGTCTTGTAATCATAATTATAGACTAAAGACCAAACCATGATACATAAAGCCACAATTGTATTTGATGCAGTCAAAGTGGCAGTAGTATCGAATTCGTTGAGAGTGCTGTTGTAGAACGGCTGTTGGACGATGCTGGAAGCGGCAGATGAGAAGCTGGCGAGCATGCACCAGACCACGAGAAGGCTCTTCTTGCTTGATAGAGTGATGCCTGAAACGGTCATGCCTTTGTGGTTATGTAGCAACCGGTGTGTAGAAGATGACGCAGAGGAAGGCCAAGTTCTAACTACCTAGATCAAATCGATCGGATATATTTAAGGATGAGAATGACAATAGTAATCGAAAACGGCTAGCAAGTGAATGTGGATGAAGCGAAAGAGGTCTGTAATTCTAAAACAGGCGCTCTATTCATCCTGTCTACCCCTAATGTGATCACAGATTGGATAAAACTCGACATAGACTAAAGAATCACAAAATTATAATCACGCCTACCCATAAGGGTCCCCGAAGGGGTAGGCAGAGGTGTAGGTATAGGTAGAACCCACACACCCACTTTCCGCCAGAGATATATTTGAGGTGCCAACGTGACAGATGGCGAGTCCGTCGTCGTTACTCAAGCACGACTATACATACGCCATTGAATTGCTTCTGAGACAGTATGCAAGTTTCCTCTCGATGTTTTCCTTCACCGTGAAGCTCGTGGTGTGACTAATCACTGTACTTAAGAAAAGCTCATTGGTACAGTCGGGATTCGAATTTGCGATCTTTCTGTCGCAGGCAACTACTCGAACCACTCGGCCACTACGGCTTTTTTTTCATCACAAATTTATATCTCTTTAAGTTTCACATTCGATAATGTTTACGATCGAGGCAGGCCTATTTGTCTAAAGAACTCGTCCTGTGTCCCTTATATCCTCAAAGATAGACCGCTAATTCCGACCAATAGATCATTATTATTATTATGTCAGCTGCTATGTATCCACTGCTAGAATCCTATACTAGTATTAAAGTAAGTACTATGTAAAAAGCCAGGTTAATCTCGCTACCCCTCATTTGACGTAACGATGGGATCGGTACAAGCGTGAATTATTTACCGTAGAACCCAATGGCTCCCGCGACGCAGAACGCCGAACATAACCTTTTCTTCTCGTTAATTGACTTTGGTAAGACTACGCACAGGATTATGAAGCACAGAGCTGAGCCGTGTGCTACTGCCACCAGTGAGGACACCTGCAAACAGCAACGTTTTGGGGTGAGCTCATTTGGGTAGCTGAAACACACATCTTAGGTATGAAACTTGAAGGGCAATGACCAATAGTGGGCTGTTCCTTGCCTTGACTTGGATGCGAATTAAAATATCCCATAAAAAAAAAAGCATGTGTTTTTGGTGTGGGCACTAAATGTTTTTAAAATGCCAAAGGAACATAAGTTTTACTTGCATAGTTATATATATATATAACATAAGTTGCAAGTTGTTAATTTTGCTAGTACGGGTAACTTGCAAAATTATAATCCAATAGTTGTTAATGACAATTTTATGGATTTTATCATTTTGCGCTTAACATTAATATCGTTTCTTAGATTTGAGATACGTAGGTATTCTAGCCAATGCGTTCGCAGTTCTACTTCGGTAAATGTATGAATTATCTCATTATGTTTTTGGGACTTACCGACCAAATGTTCATCGATGGATTTTGTTCCCAAATCAGAGGCGGGAATACTACGCCCAGTATGAGGATAGAGAACGTGGTGCTGAGGTGTAGCAGCGCGTACAGGTAAAAGTTAACATCCATCAGCATGTTTGTGATGGTAATAAAGTTCTTTTTCATGGAAGCTGTTCTTCTAGCAGTCCCCTGAGTCATTTCAGCGGCGAATACCACGCTGTCTGGTGATGTAATGGTGGTCTCTCTATATAACGGCTGGGGATTTTGACCGTGTCTGTCTATGCTTTCCAACTCTTGATAGCCATTGGTTCTACCATAACCAACGATGTCAAGATTACCAAAATCGCTAGAGAATCTATTCGAAGAGCCGTCGAACATGTTAGTAAAGTCAGAGGAAAATCTCGACTCATTTCCCGGTTTGTTCTCTCTTATCTGGACTGAAGGATCTAGGATTTCCTTTGCATTTTTCTTCGAGTTATATACAATAACATCTGTGTCCTCTTCTTGTGTATTACTGGGACCTGGTTGCTCTGGGCTCTGCCCTGGACTTTGGGCTTCTGATTGGACCTGATTGGAGAATATGACCTCGTCTTCATCCTCGGCTGCATCTCTGAGCATGTTGTAGGTACTTCGTATTACCCTTTCTATATAAACTGGTCTGGTATAGGAGGCTAATAGTAGACAATTTTGCATTACAATAGCGCCGTATATCATCACGACCACTTCGCCAGTGTATATGGTGCAGAGGTATCCTACTAACACGGGGATGACGCAGTTGCCCACAGATGGCGCCATGCGAACTATTCTCTGTGCCATGGTAAGTTTTTCTCTGAAGAAGTGAGTGATAATCACTTCCGTTTGCTGACCCGTTAAGGCGCAGCCGGCGCCTGGAACAAAAGAAAAGTTATGATTAGGGATTTTCAAATCAAATCAAATCAAATCAAATCAAAATCTTTTTATTTCACATAGGCCCAGGTGGGCCCTTATAAAACGTCGAAAAAGAAGCACGGTTAGGGTTGGTCGCTTCCATGGAGAAGAACCGGCAAGAAACTCCATGGTTACTCTTTTCAAATCATCATAGGTCGCTGCTTACTATACAAAGCATACATAAAACAAGATAATTATAACAATGTTAGCAAGATCTAAGAATCTACAAAGCCTACAATGTTCTCACATTCACAAATTAGACAAATTAAACAAGTGACACAAATATTGTCATCAGTACTGTAACTAATTCTGGTCAAGATATGGAATAAATTAAAATAAAAAAAAGTAAAATTATTATTGTAAAAAAAACCCCGAAATGAGAAAAGAAAAGATTCAGAATAGTTAGAGACATCCACAAATTTGTGCCGTTTATGAGCTACCAAGGAAGCCGCATGCGCAAATACGTGCTCTTTCGGGTTGGACGTTGATAACGTAAATAAAAAAAACTTTTAGTATCGGTATAGATAGTGCCATCCACGAAGACGCGCCCCACTAGTCTTCCGAATAGTTTATTGTATATGTGTGCAACCTTCCACTAATGTGTGAGTATTACCAGTGCACACTGATAACATATGGGTGCACACGCACACTACAATTAATAGACTCGTGTCACACTTCCCGCACTACAAGTTCTAATTTTGTATTTAATTGTATAATTTATTGTAAATAAATATTAATATTTTTTTATGATATCACTAAGATGTCAAGCAAAAGGGCGAAGCCCGCCTGATGATAAGCGGTTACCGGCTGCTATGGACGCTTGCAACACCAGATTGCAGATTGGTATCGCTCGCGCGTTGCCGACCCTAAATATGATTTACAAATCTTTAGACCATAGTGGCCTCGCCCGGTAATCGAATCCGTGACTCTAGGCTAACCTGTGCCTGGAAAATCCGTGACTCTAGGCTAACCTGTGCCTGGAAAATCCGTGACTCTAGGCTAACCTGCGCCTGGAAAATCCGAGACTCTAGGCTAACCTGTGCCTGGAAAATCCGTGACTCTAGGCTAACCTGTGCCTGGAAAATCCGTGATTCTAGGCTAACCTGTGCCTGGAAAATCCGTGACTCTAGGCTAACCTGTGCCTGGAAAATCCGTGACTCTAGGCTAACCTGTGCCTGGAAATCCGTGACTCTAGGCTAACCTGTGCCTGGAAAATCCGTGACTCTAGGCTAACCTGTGCCTGGAAAATCCGAAACTCTAGGCTAACCTGTGCCTGGAAAATCTATTACTGAAATCGCGTCGTAAAATTGAATTGATATAAATACGCTATACAAATGTAGTCGAAACTACGCCGCTCTTCGTTAATTTAACTAAATGCAATTCAGCTGTGTAAACTGAATACAACAATCAAGCGGAGTTTATTGTTGATAACATTAAAACGTGGTACTTTATTAACAAACAATACGATTTTTTAAGTAAAATTATTTAAGTTAAATCGTTATACACTTAAGGACGGGAACGACAAAAGTACTCGGAACCGGCGAGCATATATCAAGAGACTGATGAATGTGGACGAAGCGAAAGTGGTATGCAAGTCTAGAGAGAAATGCCGCTCTATTCACTCTGCCCACCCAGTTTCCCTAACGGGGCAGGCAGTGATGATATGACAAAAAACTGAACAAAAATGATTTTATTACATTCCACGCGGGCACAGCTGGTAAGTATATCATATAAGTAAGATGTCATGACTTCTATTTGCCTGTTATAACACATAATAAGTTAACTAATGGGTAAAGCTTATCGCAAGTACTTAAACTGCGCAAAAAATAAATCATTACACCTGAGAGTCATGAGGTATCCGGCGGTCATAGGCACACAGTTAGGATTCTGAGAGTAGGCAGTTCCACGCGAGGACAACGTTATCAATTCTCTGAAATAGTGTAGTTTTTATTTGCTATTTACTTAGGTTACCGACCTACGATTATAGAGAAGAAAATTAAGATTGTCTATAAATGTATCCTAAATCATTGTACATACAATGTATGTACATATATTATAGTCGCAATACTTATACTATAAAACTTCGTACATACGAAGATACATATTGTCATGCCGGGTCCATATCACCCCGTCAGGTAGAGAGAGTAGAGCGCCAGTTTTCTATAGAGTTGCAGAACTTTTTCGCTTCAATCCGTATTCATCCGTCTCTGCATACATTCAGTTTTAGAGTATTCATATCATAGATATGTACAACCAAGTAATTAAATAAAACTTAGTTATCTTAAGAAACTTAACAAAGTATTAGAATTGAACAAGTTACAAAGTGTAACAAACAATGAACGATCGTTAGTATCAGCGCTGCGCTATTTATTTACTATGCTTTCATAAGAATGGATAATTAAAATTCAAATCTCACCTGCAAATATTCCAGAGAATATGCTCACAATGTGATCATTAGAGTTCGCGTCAGCTGAATAGCTGGACAGTAGTACGCCGGCCACTGTCAAACACAGTCCAGCCAGGGCCATGAAACGCGGCATGTTAAAAATCTTCACCATCGCTCTGCACCACGATTCCAATAGTAACCGGATCACGACCATTATAACCGGAACTAGAGCTATATCCACATCCCATATCCTTGTATTCTCGCCTTCTTCATGGTCTTCCTCTTTGATCGCCTTCAGAATGATCAGACCGTAGAGGGAAAGTAACGCGGGTACTGTAATGTGATATATAGCTGCTGAGGCAACTATTAACCACCCGTACCCTCCATCAGGCGGAGTCGGTCCAATTTCTGGTTGAGATGCCACTACTCTATCCAAATGCAAGTTTTCTACCCTCACTTCACCCCTGTCCGCGCTCCTGGAGCTCGGATTTTCCTGGTTTTCCATAATTTTCACACGATAAACAATAAAAACATGTTCAAAATGTATGATTAGTCAATGAGTTATCTATGTGGATTGGGTGTGTTATCTTATCGTGCAAGTAATCTCGTTCTACATAGTTTAAAATCACCGCCATTTCATGTTGTTACACCTGAAGTATAAATATTTGCACATGATTGGAAAACTGAAATTAGTTTTGTGGACTTCTTTTGGGCTATACAAAATTCTTTACAAATAAATTCTTCACAAAAACGTTTTTAGAAAATCCAAAGAAAATGAAAATATCAGGACCATCACCACTTCCGAACGAATGTTTTAATATGTACGCATACGGCTAATTCGAATAGCCGTCGCGAAATTCTGTTAAAAAGAGAGCGGAATATGATGAGCGCAGTGAAAGAAAGAGACTTGATCAGGATTTTATGTCAAGTATTTGCTATTTATTCATTCGTGTAATAATCAGTGGAAATCCGTTTGATGGACGGAGTGAAAGACGCTCCAATTAGATTTTTCTGAAATTTGTTTTAATAAAAATGCGATTGTATTTACATGTGATGGCGTAAAGTAAAATTGAATTGATTATAGCCCTGTAGTTAAAATGGTAAAAAGCTTCCTATAAGAAGCAACTTCATCGTGTGCACGTCCCGTGGAGAGAAGCGTTTTAATTGCCCATCATGTACTAGAATGTGAATTATCTCAGGCTGAGCTGTTGTGCTGATGGGGACACCTAGGGTTAGTTTTAAAGCAGTTGTTAGCTGTGAAAATGGAGACTGAGTCTGTAAGATCAGAGCTGAGTAGTCGATCGCGGCGCAGCTCTCGGCACAGGCAGCACACCCACCGAAGTACACGGTATGTTTACTTTACTCCTATATTATAAACTCTAGTCCGGCCTCATAAGCTTGAATCGCTCGTAAAATTCATTAGTTTTGTGTCATACATTTTAATTTTAAGTAAAATCAAAATCAAAATATTTTATTCAACGTAAGGGACACAGGGAACACTTAATGAACTTGAAAGTACTTTTGAATGTATTTAAATATCAAATGCTCAAAGGCCAAGATAGTTTGCTGTCACATCTCTGCCTATTATTTACGTACCAAAAACTAGGCTCACATGCTAGCAGCTATTCTAATTTTGAGTTGGTTAACCCTGCTAGTATTGGAAGCTCAAAATGTTGAGCTAAAACTAGGTTAATGAACCTAGTTTCAGTCCTGGATGAAATCAATGCAATGAAGTTTAATGTAGTTTTTTCAATAGGCAGTAATTCAAAAGGAAATTCTTATGTATTGTAGAACCCACAGTAGTTAGGTAGAAATGAAGGCACAGCTAGTAGTAATATATGTAACTTAAACTGTAATATTTGTATTATATAAAAAAAATGTAATTTTGTTACAGAAGCTCCAAATCACAAAAGAAAGACTGTGGTGACAACACAATGGCACCATTTCAGACAAGTGTCAATATTAATCCAGAAATGGGCAGAGATGGCCAAGAGGTTATCGAGGTACAAATCCTACCTCAAGATGAAAACTGGGGAGAGAACACAACTGCGGTGACTGGCAACACTTCTGAAGGCTCACAGTCAATGGAGGATGTCAGTAACTGGCCCATGGAGTCTGACAGTGGGATAGGGTTTATGTGCGCCCGTTACTTTGGTACTGCTGTCACTCTAGGGCTAACTTTTGTGTCATTTGTCAGCCCCATAACAATGGTAGCGCTACCCAAACTTGGGTTTTTCCCTGGTCTTACAGATAATATAGCAATACAGACCAGTCAAAGGATTCAGTTGCTCTCCTGCACAGCCGAATGCAAGGGCATTTTACTCTCTCTTGCATTTAAGTTAGTTTTACTCGCCATTGGTGTTTGGGCCGTGTTTTTGAGGCCTCGTAACGCTATCCTGCCAAGAATATACGTATTTAGAGCAATGACATTAGTAATACTTGCGGTATGTACTTTTTCATACTGGTTATTCTACATAGTTCAGATCACTGAGGCTACTAAAGCTTTGACAGTAGGCGAGGAAGCTATAGATTACAACTCCCTGGTGTCTTATGTATCCAGTTTTGCTGATACTCTATTATTTATACATTACATAGCAGTAATATTGATGGAGATTAGGCATTTAGAGCCATCCTACTACATTAAAATTGTCCGAAGTCCCGATGGTGAAAGCAGGTCTTATGCTATCGGCCAACTGAGCATTCAGAGAGCAGCTGTGTGGGTGCTACAGAAGTATTATACTGAGTTTCCAATATACAATCCGTATTTGGAGAAGATACCAATATCCAAGTCTGAGAGGAAAGGCCAGTCAAGTATCAAGTTTTACGAAGTGGATGGTTCAAACACTAACGCAGCATCGGGCCAGACTAGGTGAGTGCCTTGAGTGTACTATATGTATATTCCTGCTTGAAGCAACAGGGTATTGGAGTGAATTTAATGTGAATAGAAAGCATTCCTTTAAAATTGTTTTATAAACTTTATTATTTCACAGTTGGAACTGTAGGTCTTCATACCTTCTTTACTACTCATGGCATGTGATGACACTAAATTTACTTGTCATGTCATGTCATGTCACCTGTTATCAAGTACTTGATAAACTTGCGCGTAAAAACACATAAGTTTATGGAAAGTGTCTTGATATCAAACATGTCAGAATATCTCTATGGAATTTGTCACAGATACAGATGATGGGGAGGATTAACACCTAGGATATGTCTCATTCCAGAATAAATCTATTAATAAAATCGAACTTTAAGCAGATGTAGTCGCGAGGCGCAACTAGTTTTGTCATGTAATTAGCTCGATTGGACATGTCTACATTTTTCTCACTTATAATGTTGTGAACAAAATTCACATTAAAGGCATCCCTGATGCCAGCTGCCCACATTTACTTCATCTTCACGCTTATAAGTGTCTCCGAAGTGGTAGGCAGGGTTTACCCTACAACACAACGAACATTTAGGCATAATAAATTCATACATCCCGTGGGAATTCTATACTAGCGATCCTCTAGTCTACTCGCTAGCTTAGAATATGTCTTTCAAGTATTTCTGGAAAATGAGAGCCTTTAAATATGCGCCTTGTCTTAAAGTAGTGACTGTGGGGCGGTCAGTTTGCATACCAATTACTCCATAAGCGTGATCACGTATTCACCTGGCGACCAGATTGGCGATCTTATGATACGCATGATAACATTGCCTCTATTCATCTGTAGTGATTTTCTGTGATGGATATTTAATTAATATTGTTGTTATACATACCAGTCAGATGTGTTAAATGTGGTACTACAAAACATCTACATTCTAAGATCCTAGTAATATTTTAAATGCTAAAGTTTGCGTAGATGTTTCTTCCTCCTTCACTTAAAAACTACTTGAACTACTTGAATTTGATAAAACAACTACCAATGAAAAAAAACGCGTGCGCAACCGCGGCTCAAAGTTAGTATATATATTACCATCCACGAAGATGCGCCTGACCAATTTCTGCGCCCCACTATTCTTCCCTATAGTTTATAGTGTAAGTGTGCAACCTTCCACTAATGTATGAGTATTATCGGCACACACTCGATTACTTGAGACTCGTGTCATATTCCCCGATTCCCGCGACCCCATCGAATAGAAATTGGTGTATAATGAATGACACAAAAAGCGGATTTATAAAATCATTGGGTCACTGATTAATATTTGTAATGGTCGATGGAAAGTTACGCTAGATTAAAAGAGTTAATCTACCGATTCTTACTTCGTTGGTAAGATGACCAATTATTCACGCTGTCGGTGAGAAGCGGTCATCCAATTATCTAATGATCGCTGTACCGTCTCACTAATTTCCAAAGACGTTTCAGAGTCGCAGGTATCGGAAAATATTTGGAATGAGTTCTACGAGTAATTTTGTTGTAAAAACTATTGCGGTCATATTGAATAA
>JACCPG010000724.1:28888-58557 GCA_016069955.1 Drepana arcuata | reverse complement strand
AAACTATGCTTCCCAGTTAATATTACTTACTCTCTTTAATGCTGTCATTTAGTTATAAAAATTGGTGGCCGAGTGGTTCGGGCAGTTGTCTGCGACACAAAGATCGCAAGTTCGAATCCCGACTGTACCAATGAGTACCACAACGATCCCCGAAGCGATAGCCAGAGTTGTGTAGGAAGTACCCAAACACACACTTTCCGCCAGAGACATATTTTAGGTGCCAACGTGACAGATGACGAGTCCATGCCGTTATTCAAAAACAACTTTACATACGTCTTTTAATTTCCTCTCAAACGTATACAGGTTTCCTCTCGATGGTTTACGTCACCGTAAAGCTCGTGGTGTGATTAATCAGATTACTTAAGTTCGGAAAAACTCATTGATACGGTCGGGATTCGAACTTGTAATCTTTTGTATTTCAAGCACTACTCGGACCACTCGGCCACCTCAGCTTTGATACTACGGGTCACAGTTAGGAAACACTGACATTGCACGTTACGCAAGCTGATGACACTAGAAGCGACAATAACATTTTATTCGTTATCAATGTGCCGTCGTCGATTTACATATTGCACAATTATTTTTATACCGCATCCTAATCGGGAGCTAAGCAATGGTAATTCCATCACTTTAAGTCCATGATGAAAGTAGCTCGGCGAGGTCGCTGGTATGATGCATTCTGAAGTTAATTATTTATCGTATTGTATTCTTTCTCCCATTAGGAAGGAGTAATATGTGGCAAGACATTGTTGTAAGACAATATTTTTTAATATTTATATTTATAATTACGTATAATAGGTAAAAAATAAAATAATTATTTATCCTCACGCCTTCCCACAAGGGTCCCCGAAGGGGTAGGCAGAGGTGTATAGGTAATACCCACACACCCACTTTCCGCCAGAGGTATATTTGCACGACTATACCAACGCCTTTGAATTTCTTCTCAGACGTATGCAGGTTTCCTCCTCGATGTTTTCTCTTCACCGCAAAGCTCGTGGTAGCATCAATCACCGTAGGTACTTAAGTTCAGAAAAACTCATTGGTACAGTCGGGATTCGAACTTGCGACCTTTGCGTCGCAGGCAACTGCTCGAACCACTCGGCCACCTCGGCTCCACATAAGTATATTAATTATAATGATAAAGATAATACAAATTTACAGGTACATTGACATACGACACATGTCTAGTATTGCATTTTGTAGGAGGTGTGATGATGGACTTGGCATTTGGTAAGGAGTTGATGTGTCTGCAGTGGGTTTGGGACGACGCGTGTAGTGGAGATCACCATCGGTATTATTTTACCTGTCTTATAATCTTAAAAGCCGTAAGTGCCCTAGAAAAGTTGTAATCTTGACAATTTGTCGCCAACAGCAATGTGCGTAATGCCGGTATCTCGCAAGCAGTTAAAGGTTTAACCTACCTACTAGTATTGAAGGTGAGTCGGACTACGTAGTATTATTATTTATAGCCAATTGTGTCCCACAAGAGCTGGGCAAAGGCCTCCCTCCTGTCTTCCCACTCCCCGCGGTCGAGCGCTACCTCCGACCAACTGCTCAGGTGCATGTCCAGTTCGTCCCGCCATCTTCTTGGCCTTCCACGTCTGCGGGTCACGTTATGTGGGGATCATTGTGACGTTCGTTTGGCTCACAGCTCGTCTACGTACTATTGCCTACCCTTAACAATCTGGTCTTTCTAAAAGCCAAGATAGAAGATGTGACCCAAATCCGAATACATTTGCATCACACTCCAACCTATTCAAAAGTTTTTGCGCATTGCGCGGGCACGGCGCGCATGTTAAAACATCCTAGACATTTTTAACTACACCCATGGTGAATACGAATGGACTAAATGCTCCTTTTGGTTCAAGCAACCTTCGCCTTAGGACGAATATTAGAATTCCTGTATCTAGGTCACGACAACTGGCAACATTAAAGCCAAGTAGACGGCAAAGCTATGATTTCGTAGGATTATGTATCTATATCAAACATAACGCGTACGACATCATTTCATCCATAGCCCATTACATAATAAGACATGATGATACTACATCTAGCTCTAATCTGCAATGAAGAAATTACCAAAGCAACTGGCGTGAACGAGGGTGCGACTCTACTGGAAACTGACAGAAGGCATGGTACATTGATTTAGTTATATAAAAGGATAATTGAAGAAAAAAATACCATGCAACAGGGTGTGTAAGAAGAGGCAGAGGAAGACTACGTTCCAACTACCTAGATCAAATCAATCGGACGCTCAAAGGTGGGAATGACAAGTAGTACTCGAAATCGGCGAGCATGTATGAAGAGATTGATTAATGTGGACGAAGCAAAAGCGGTCTAATGATTCGAGAGAACTGGCGCTCTAATCTGCCTACCACGTGTGGGACGCGGCGTGATGATATATGTGTAATATTTTCAGCTTTCACAATTTCCCTCGATAAACTTCAGACGAATTTTGTTCACATTTCCGAAATGTCACTTTTAAATTGTCATTACTGCGAATATGTGTGAGAATTTTTGTTCGTCTTACACGCAGAAAACTACTGAACGGAATTGCAAGAAATTTGGCACAGAGATAAATTATTAGCTGGATTAATACAAAAGATATATTCTTGTATAAAAAATCGAGTCTTAATTATACCGCGGGGCATGTCTAGTTAATGATATGCGTCTAAACCTATTAGTTCCGTACTCACAAAACTGCCTCACATTTGCCCCCGGCGCCTGCAAGCCAAGCAATAGATTAACCTTAAAAGCTACAAGTCATCATAATTTCGTCGAGATACAAGTGAAACCGTTATGATATTTCAAAAGACTGACATTTAACCTTCGGTTGAAAGCAGTACATATTTATGTAATGCAACAATGACTCATTGACCAACTGAGTGAAAAGTTAATTGCGACCGAATCTATGACACGAAATCATTTCGCAAGTCGACTGTAGGATTGTGAGTGATTATGATTTTTGGTGCCAATTACAGTACATTACAATGTATATAGTGCATATCAATTTCACAGTCTGCGATAGGCTAATTTAACTAATTACAGCAATCTGATCGACCTTTTATAAATGTCTGTACTTGTAGTTTTGAATTTCATTTCTCGTAAGAAGAAGTAACGAGAAAAAACATAGAAATAGATGTAGTAGGCACTAGGCACAATAGGCGGTCTTATCGCAAAAGAGGTTTCTACCAGGCAAGTGAAGAGAGAGATAAGAGACAGAGGAAGAAAAAAGAAAATGATGTAGTAATATATGATGCTATAGCCATAAACTCTGTGCAAAATGCTTCCATAAGAAATTTATGCGCTTGAAATTTATAATGCTTTCATTTTCTTTTTTTATCTACTATTGTGACAAATGACAATATGACCGGGTCATACTCGTAGTAAGATTTTACGGTCGCTACACCTACCTACGGTTACAAGGCAAAGGCATTTCCCACGCGTAACATTGTTTTAAGAAAGCGTCTCACAGAACTGAAATTGCGTGATGCTATACTCACTCATTTATATTTATATATATTCTCGCCTATCTACAAGGGTCGCCAGACGGGTAGGGGTACGCAGACGTGTGTAGTTAATACCCACACAGGCACTAATAGAAGGCAAGTATTTTATAACTCAAGTACGACTATACATACTCATTTGAATCTCTTCTCGAACGTCTACAGGTTTCCCCTCGATGTTTTCCTTCACCGTAGAGCTCGTGGTGTAACTAATAACTGTACTTAAGTTCAGAAAATTTCATTGGTACAGTCGACTTGCAACCTTTGTGCTGCAGGTGACTCCGCCACCACGGCTCCTAACGGCAGGACATAGACGTACTAATTGCGTAGAGCAATATTGACAGATATACACACTCGTATGATCTCAGTCAACAATATCTTGCCAAGCAGCGCCACCATCCATTGCATTATGTAAGCAAAAGACATTCATTTATATATACAGGAGATATTCACTCCGAAATATGGTATTATGAGTTTCATTAGAAACTATTAATGACAAAAGAAATAAAAACTTATTTAGATTCTAAATGCATAGCTTTATCGAAACAGCTGATTTTTATGCCAAAATACGATTGAAAAAAAATTTTACTTTTCTAAGTAAAATTTTTTTTCAATCGTATTTTGGTAAACTTTTATTCTTTTATTTTATATTATAACTGTGCTATTTTCTGAGACATCGTGTATATGTAATTACGTAAAGTTTATTTAGTATTTTATTAGTCAGACTTTTTTTTAACTCCTGCCCATTGAAGCCAGCAATGCAAAAATGATCGAACAACGATAGTCAGTATTTTATGGTCTTGCTACCTCTTTCACGCCAACCGAATAATTTTAACAATTAGCACCTATTTCCAAACTGCCTTGTCATTAAACACTCTAATGCTTTTATGATTAACGTTTTTCAAAAGTTTATTTAACACACATAACTAATTAACTTAGTAAGTCACGAAGATGAATAGATAGTTGTATGTCATAATAATATTCTTTTGGATTTGGCAGAAGAAATAAAGTGTTTCAATAGTTTACGGATATATTGTTTCATTAAGCACCATGTTGCAATTTATTCGTGTTAGTAGGGCAAGCTGTTGCACTGGACTAATGCTTAAAAATATTTTTTTGATCACCGGACCTCCCGCTGGGAATTCACCCCCTTGGATAATATATAATAATATAATATATCCTCACGCCTTCCCACAAGGGTCCCCGAAGGGGTAGGCAGAGGTGTATAGGTAATACCCACACACCCACTTTCCGCCAGAGGTATATTTGGTGCCAACGTGACCGATGGCGCCGTCAAGCACGACTATACGTACGCCTTTTGAATTTCTTCTCAGACTTATGTAGGTTTCCTCTCGATGTTTTCCTTCACCGTAAAGCTCGTGGTGTGACAAATCTCGAACCACTCGCCCACCACGGCTCTCATTGCCCCCCTTGGAACCAAACCGATTTCGCATTGCGCGGTTTCAAAGGAGTTTCCTTCCGCGAGGCTGTGGAATGAACCTCCCACTGAGGTTTTCCGTAGAGAATACAGCATGAAAGGTATGATAAAGATTCCTGCAGGGTCGGCAGTGTGTAGACAATACCCCAACTCTAGCAAGCGTCTATAACCAAAGGTACAGTGAGGCGGACTGCATACTTGCACACCTTACCCTGTGACAATTCCACTCAAACTCTCGTAAAACCGTCTCAAACTAAGCAAAGCTTGTGACATGGAAACTAGACAAATAGATATACACCCTTATATAGATATATAGGTAAAAGAATAAAAGATCCAAGATGAGGTACAAAAATACTAGTGTTCATCACACAAGTATCTGTCCTCAAGCGGGATCAAATCCGACGACCTCAAGTTTTGCAGTCAGGACCTCTGACCGCTAGACCACAAGGCCGTCATTGCCAGGATGCCGCCCCGGTGTCAAAGGAGTTTCCTTCCGCAAACGCCCAGCCGTTTATTGAACTCCCCGTTGAGGTGTTCCCTTGAGAAAGATAGTGGTATAAAAAATATTTATCTTTAATTACGCCGTATTACGATAATGTTTGCTTCGTTATCACAAATTCATAAGGTACTTATTCACTTAATAAAATACTTTTTTCTGTCTTGAATGTAGACATCGCACCTTCTACCATCGCACCTCTCGCCATCGACGGGGAATTCATCCCCATACCTTGGAACCACAAAGGTCTCGCACTGTGCGCTTCCAAAGGAGTTTTCTTCCGCGAACGCTCAGGCTGTGGAATGAGCTCCCCGTTGAGGTTTTCCCTGGAGAGCACAGCATGGAGTTCTTCAAGAAGGGTGTGAAAAGATTCCTGCAGGGTCGGCAACGCGCGAGTGATACCCCTGGTATTGCAAGCGTCCATAGGCGGCGGTAACCGCTTACCATCAGGCGGGCCGCATGCTTGTTTGCCACCCAAGTGGTATAAAAAAAAAAAAAAAAAAAAAAGACGAAGCGAAAGAGGTATGTAAGTCTATATAAAACTGGCGCTCTACTCTCTCGGCCTACCCTTTAGGGACTAGGCGTGATGATATGAATGTAGGCATTATATATTAATTTATTTTATTTTCTGGTCAGTTTATGTGTACGCAAACATGGTGATCGGATGACAGGCAACCTCATATTGGAATGTTAATGTGTGATGACAAACGAACGTTTAAATTTTAAGCAGGCAATAGCGTTAACTTAGCCACATAACAGATTCTCGAAATGCTATACACGCACTTCCTAGGCTTTGTGCTGCACGTGTGCGAGCTAGCTAAGTTCATGGTAATGAGACACTGTAATAGACTCTTTGCACTACATAGTGGCTCATCTCACTCCATTTACGACTTCTGTATAATTATAATAACTGAAGCCGTGGTGGCCGAGTGGTTCAAGTGGCCTGCGACACGAAGATCGCAAGCTCAAACCCCGACTGTACCAATAAGTTTTTCTGAACTTAAGTACAGTGATTAGTCACACCACGAACTTTACAGTGACGGAAAACATCGAGAGAAAACCTGCATACGTCTGAGAAGCGATTCAAAGGAGTATGTTATGTATGTATATTCGGGCTTGAGTAACTGCGATGGACTCGCCATCTGTCACGTTGGCACCTAAAATATATATCTGGCGGAAAGTGGATGTGTGGGTATTAACTATACATACAAGTCTGCTTACCCCTTCGGTGACTTTTGTACGTATGTAATTATTTGTATTTCATGTTTTATTGCGCGATATATTTAAAAAACTACATGGTAGATTTAATTATTTATTTATTCCATGGTAGAATATATATGCCCTGAATCGGTATTCCATAGTAGTGGACTGCACTACTATGGAATACTAGCAGCATTGCTATTTTAATATATTTTTATTTATTTAAATAAAAGCCTCTACATTAGAATAAAAAATATTCTGCTATTGTTCCTATTACGTTGGCACCACAATCCGGTTAAAACTGGATTTCATATTTGCCTGTCGAACCAATCTAACTCAATGCGATTCGAAATAAGAACTATGTCTTATTCTGAACTTCATTCAGTACAACCAACATTTAGGAAACGAAGTGTTCTTTTTATGAATGGGCCAAATGTAATTTGATGCAATTTAAAATACGTTCTGTCTATTCTTCATTCGCTGTAACGTTAAGGAAGCACCTTATTAGCAAGTATTAAGGAACGATGCCATAAATAACCATATAGGCATAGTTATTAACTACCGTCATATGTTAACGATTTCTCTATGGCAACAAAGGGTCACGTTCATAGTGCAATTACTTTAATTTAAACAAACTAGCTTGACTACTCTCGTAACAGTTGGTCACTATACCTCTTTATACTACAAAGGAGACAACCTGTGCTAGCAGTATGAGGTTTTCCATCAACAGTACAGCATGGAGCTCTTCAAGAAGCGTGTGAAAAGATAACTGCAGGGTCGGCAACGCGCGAGTGATACCCCTGGTGTTGCAAGCGTCCATAGGCGGCGGTAACCGCTTACCATCAGGCGGACCGCAAGCTTTTTTTGCACACTTGTGGTAGTAAAAAAAAAAGTATAAGCGACTTACTGATCCCGCTACTGCCAGCGCAGTGGTGTCCCGTGGTGATTTCTGGAAATGTGTCAAACCGCATGAATTCGACTAATCGAAAGCAGTATATTGCCATACAGTATTTCCCATCTTTCTCCCTAGGGTTGGGAAAACGCTTTTTCAACCTACTCATACCTTGTGGAAAGCAATAGGTATACGTAGTGTCCAGCTATTAAATGTGTAATGTATAGTAAGGGAATAATGAAAGTGGACGAAGCGAAACATGTGTGTAAGGATCGTAGCAAGTGGAAAGAAGGGGTCTCTGCCTACCCATACGGGAAAGAGGCGTGATTATATGTACGTATGTATGTATAGTAAGAATGAGTGGCAGGATGCAGACATAGAATGTAAATTAAAGTAAATTAATTCAAAAGGCTTATTATAAAACATCAGATTATTTTAATGATGGCCATGCATGCCAATGAATTGCTCCTATTGTACAGAGTTTATATATGTAACTACCTCTACGTAAAAGGGAACAAATGTTAAAAAAGCAAACCGGGGAGTTTGTTTCGCCGTTTCTTCTCCTGCCAGGTATTTTTTCTTGGAAACGGTGGTAACTTTGGTAACTTCAGTCTATACTAAATATGTGACGTTCAATAAGTGTTCCCTGTGTCCCTTACGTTGAATAAAATATTTTGATTTTTTTTTTAAATCAAAATGTCCCAAAATCATGCCAATATTTGTCTTCCAAGGTCACTAACCTTTATAATTGTTTGACCGATGGCAATCAATACGGAAATACCAGTCTGCGGAATGTTTTTATGACATAACCATTAATTACGATGGATATTTACTTTTTTTTCGTATCATGTTCAAAGTGGCCAGTAGTACGGACAATTTACGCTGATTACAAACTTTATGGTATTATTTTGTAGTTTTCCGTTAGTGTACATAATAATAAAAATAATAATATATCCTCACGCCTTCCCACAAGGGTCCCCGAAGGGGTAGGCAGACTTTCCGCCAGACATATATTTAGGTGCCAACGTGACAGATGGCGAGTTCATCGCCGTTACTTAAGCACGACTATACATACGCCGTTGAATTGCTTCGGACGTATGCAGGTTTCCTCTCAATGTTTTCCTTCACCGCAAAGCTCGTGGTGTGACTAATCACTGTACTTAAGTTCAGAAAAACTCATTGGTGCGGTCAGGATTCGAACTTGCGATCTTTGTGTCGCAGACAACTATTCGAACCACACGTCCGCCACGGCTTTTTATATTTTATACCTGTGTTTGCCCAATGCGTTCACTATTCTCATGTCAAAAATAATACTCCATAAATTTAGTCTTGAAAAATCTAATGATGTGAAAAAATAAAATTCCTATCATCTTATGACATGTGACCTCAAGTCATACCTTCGACCATCGACAACCAAAATCGCATGATGCCCTCCAATTAGAAGAAACTTCCTCTTGTTGGTAGCATCTCCAGGGCTTACACAACCTAACCTATCCTTTCGCTTCCCCACCGCGGCCTCTCTACACTATATATCGCCAGGTGCCATCTGCAAACGCCACATTACTTCGCCACATACCGAAGTGACCCATCACTAAACAACATGAAAGCCTTCGTTGCGGTAAGTCCAGTGTAGTGCATGTGTCAGTGATTTAGAAAAATAATAAGTGACAGTGTTTGTGGCGTTCTGAAATCAAAACGGTGCATTTGTGATTGGACGAGTGATTTTAAAGGACTTTTCGATTTTGGAATCTTTAAACGTGAACCCATGCACTCGCGTTGATTTCCGAACGGTCATAACTTGAATATTTTTCTAGAATTTTGTAATAAATTCGTTCAAAAATTATTTTGGATTGGCTTTAGGAGACTAATTGCGTATTTAAAGGCATAGTTCGCCCATCAAGGAGTAAATTTAGACAAACAGTACTTCAAAAACCGGTTAAATGTGTTCGGTACATAATTACATTCAAATCATTACAATGTTATATGAAATAGGTTTATAGCGTATTTATAGGTTTATAGGTTATCGTGAGCCGTGGTGGCCGAGTGGTTCGAGCAGTTGCCTGCGACGCAAAGGTCGCAAGTTCAAATCCCGACTGAACCAATGAGTTTTTCTGAACTTAAGTACAGTGATTAGTCACACCACGAGCTTTACGGTGAAGGAAAACATCGAGAGGAAACCTGCATACGTCTGAGAAGAAATTCAAAGGCGTATGTATAATCGTGCTTGAGTAACGGCGATGGACTCGCCATCTGTCACGTTGGCACCTAATATACCTCTGGCGGAAAGTGGGTGTGTGGGTATTACCTATACACCTCTGCCTACCCTTTCAAGGACCCTTGTGGGAAAGCGTGAGGATATTATTATTATTATATATAGGTTTATACTTAATAGTATTCCAATTTCAAATGTATTCACGTGTAGTAAGGATATTATATTTTAATCGTAACGTAAGAGTTCAATTACGTTTATATAAAAGCAAACAAAAACATTATAGGTACAGTCGAATTGAAAACCTCGTTGAAAAACGTCGACGTAATTTCATATGTAAGGCTATAAAGTTGTATTTTTTATTCTTATCCTAATAATATATCCTCACGCCTTCCCACAAGGGTCCCCGAAGGGGTAGGCAGATGTGTATAGGAAATACCCACACACCCACTTTCCGCCAGAGGTATATTAGGTGCCAACGTGACAGATGGCGAGTCCA
This sequence comes from Drepana arcuata, assembly GCA_016069955.1. NCBI lineage: Eukaryota > Metazoa > Arthropoda > Insecta > Lepidoptera > Drepanidae > Drepana > Drepana arcuata. Next base: position 48,317 of record JACCPG010000724.1, on the reverse strand, counting down.
TCGCCGTTAATCAAGCACAACTATACATACGCCTTTGAATTTCTTCTCTGGCGTATGCAGGTTTCTTCTCGATGTTTTCCTTCACCGTAAAGCTCGTGGTGTGACAAATCACAATCACAAGTTCAGAAAAACTCATTGGTACAGTCGGGGTTCGAACATGCGACCTTTGCGTCGCAGGCAACTGCTCGAACCACTCGACCACCACGGCTCTTATCCTGACAATATCATATCTATTAAAGAGTTTACTTACGTTTTTTTTATTCGTGATATATGTTTTTTTGTATATTTCACACACGTTTGCATTCAATCTATTGTTTCTTGGCATGTTAAAAGATATTTTAAAATTATATTATTAATTTATATGATCGCAAAGTGGTACGTTAAAATTTAACTTGTGACCCCGCGCTATATATATGACATAACTACCTATAACAAAAAGTGGCATAGCTAATTTTAAAGATCTTGTAATATTTTGGAAACATTATTTATTCATTCACAATTTATACGCAGCTCTACAGTTAAAATTAACGTAAGCTAATGTCTTTCTTTCTAAAACTTTCGAAAAAAATACAAATATAAAAGTTTAATTATTTACATACATATATGCAAAATGTAGTGTCAAATATTTTGACGTTACTGAAGTACATCACAGCAAAATATTCATAGAACAGTGCTGATTGATTGACATGACATAATGTGGATGTGCGCTTACGCAGTGTCATGAAACTTACATTTTAAAAGCAATGGACATTGATTTATTAAACACTTGCTGCATCCCGTAGTTTCACACTCGTAATGTTAAATGGTTATGGTCGTTCAATTAGAGTCCAAATATCATGTGGGTAACCTAGTTAATAATAAATCTATCTCCGTGCAAAATTTCTTCCGATTCCATACAGTAATTTTTGTGTAGAATGCGAACAAACATCCTTCACATATATAAAGGCAGGACTTAAAATTACCCGCGATGTATAAAGAGGCTGATGGGTATAGATAAGCCAAAATTTAAAGAGGTCTGTAAGTCTACAAGTATCTGGCGCTCTACTCTCTCTCTCGTGAGGAACTCGGTCTGATGATGTAGATAGGCAAAAAAAATTTCGTATTCTATTTCCAACGAAAATTTGAGTATTGTTCGCAAATGCTAAATGCTAAAAAAAATATTTTATTGAAAACAAGCGTCCAAAACCGGCTTTCTTTAAAATTGATAAACCTCTCATATTACTCAACTCTCACAGTGTGATTAGCATAAGTATCATAAAACATATTTTACTTAAAAAGAGTTGAATACATTAAACGTACTTTTACCGTTACTTTCTAATGATGCAGACGATGACAGCCATAATGTTGTGCTCGCCACTCGAGATGTCATTCGTCCATTTTATAAGAAATCACAAAATAAGTCTTCAAAATTACGAATATTTAAAAATATTTAAGTAAATATTATTTCAACGTCATTGTGAAGGCTTCTTTGACATATCATTACATTGAGCCCCTCACGGAGTAGGCAGAGAGAGTGAATCCAGTTCTCTCTAGACTTACATGAGTATTTCGCTTCAAATGATAATAAGACGCTCTTTATCAAAATAACTTGTAGCAATAACCTCGGATTTGAAGTGTACTTGTCTCCAACCATCACCTACATGCCCATATATGAATTTAACGAGTATGTCTCGCGAAGGCGCCCTGTCATCAATTTATTTAATATTCAAGTCTGTCGCGCTGTCGTAATTGCAGCGATTCTAAACAGAATTGCAAACGTATCAGTGCTTTACTTGTTTTGAATTAATCAAAATAATCATTAAGGTCAACATCTTAACATTTTCTGGTAGAAGAAGAGGAAATTAAAGAGAATTCATTTAATAAAAATATACTTCTTGCCACAAGGGTCCCCAAGGGGTAGACGTAGGTGTAACAACACTCTTTTCGCCAGAGATACATAGTTAATGAAGTTGCCAACGCTACAAATGCGAGTCTATCGCCGTTTCTCAATAATGACGTATTTATACGTCTTTAAATTTCCAAGCACTGTACTTAAGTTTATTAAATATTCATCGGTACTGCGAGCTATTCGGTCAGCACGTCGCTTTAAGAACTAAGTAGAAAACATATTCATGACTATTATCATTTTGAGGTGAAATGTTTTTACTCCAACAATCATCATTTAACCAACCGTAAAATATTTACTGCTGTAGTAAATGCTGTAGTCTGTTAAATGATCGCTTGTTACAACAAATTATTACTCTCCGTCCTCAATGTCCATTCACTTAATACTTATAAGGCAAGTTCAGAAAAACTCATTAGTACAGTCGGGATTCGAACTCGCGATCTTTATGTCGTAGGCAGGCAGGCAAAATATATTTTTTGAATACTACTACAAGGTGGCTTGTGGTGGCGAAAAAGCACGCGTGATCCGCCCGATGGTAAGAGGTTACCGCCCGCGCTTTATAGACCCTTTAAAGGACCAAATATAGTGTTACAGAAGCATTATAGTTGTCATAAACACAATAGCAGAGCCCATCGTGCCAATACGCCACGATTTGAAAGCTCCACCTAATGACATTCGCGTGACTTCCTCCGGCTCCGGAAATGGCCCCATCGAGAGCTATCGTATGATGCAATGCGCAGACGCATCTCGATGCTATCTGTAACATTGTTAGGGGCAAATACATTTTTATGGCTTGAGTACTGGAAGGTGGGTAAAAGTGAATGAACTAGAGAAAATTAAGTGAGTGTTCAAAAGTGTGTCAGCGAGAATACATGTGCACTCACGCACACTCGAAACCCAAAATCCCGCAGGATACGAGACCGAGAGTCAAAATTTAAATGTTTTGAGATTTCTGAAACTTGTCTGCGATCAGTTTTGGCCTGTGAATGTAGCTTTTTTTCATGGGACCCCATATGAAATTCCTTCTATTAGTCGATACAGAGCTTTTAAAATTTTAGACATCTTTAGGATACAGGATTATTATTGTCCAAAATGCAAAAGACTTAAGCAAAGACGCATTTGAAAATTAGTAATTCTTTCGAATAAAATATCTCCTTTCGGCGACCACAAATGCTTTCCCTAGAATATAGACAGCACTTTTATACACAATATATGATAAGAACTAATTTCGAAGACAAACCTGTTTCCATATTAAAAAAAATATTTAAAGTATTAAATTAAAGTAATTTCAAACACTTGTCTCAAATCTATTAGCAAATTGTGTTAACAAAGAACTCGAGACAGCTCGATAGCAATCTGACCTTTTGCCGAGTGACCTGTTACGAAATAGTGCTGCGCAGGCTTCCTGCAGCCAGACCCCGGGTCACGTGGCATCGCAGCAAATTGCGGATATTACACTCGTATTCATGGATAATGCAATCTTCGTAAAGATATGGAGTTTTGAAACAATATTCGCATCGGTGCTTGAGTATTCTAGAGAAATCTTTGTATAATGTACTTTGAAATTGATTTTTAAATTATTAGCAAATAATATAAGTGCATATGTTTCTTATATATTCAAATATATCACCATATCGTGATATCGCCGAGTCCCTAACGGGGTAGGCAGAGAGTATAGAGCGCCAGTTCTCTCTAGACTTACATACCTCTTTCGCTTCGTCCACATTCATCAGTCTCTTCATACATGCTCGTCGGTTTCGAGTACTCTTAACGTTCCCGTCCTTCAGAGTCCGATCTATGTGATCCAGGTAGTTGGAACGTGGCCTTCCTCTGCCTCTTCTTGCACACACTTTTGCTTTGTATATCTGTTTCGTCAATCTTTCTTCACTCATCCTTTCTATGTGTTCAAACCAACGTAACATGCCTTTTGTGATCGTGATATCGATTTGTCTAATTACCATGGTATGTACCTAGTGAAACCGTGAAAATTTTTTAGCTTAATTCCTTGGATAATAGTGCGATCACTATAAACTCGACGATATTGGAAACAGACCATGAACCACCTGAAGTCAAAGAAAATTAAATATCAGACAATAACATAGAATGGTTACACCTTTGCAAAACTCTTCAACTACCCTTTTGGACGAGCGGAATCGGAAGGGATTATGCATCCACTTAATTTTTAAACTTTATTTTTTAATCAGTTGAGTCAAAATTAAAACACAACGCGATAACATTATGGGAACTTGCTAATGCATTTTGTCCATAAATAGTTACGGGTCAGAGATCAAGCAGTATTGAACGTTGAATACCTCAACTAGCTTCTGTGATGTCTATGATGCAAGGGAGTGGCGAGCATTTTGCGACCCCTGACTTTAAGCTATCATCTCTTACGATTTACTCACGTTTAAATGCTTATACGAATTTCTTTAAAGATACCTACTACATTAAAGGAGATCTGATATAGCCGAGTGGTTTGAGATTAAGCCGAATTACACCACGTACGCACGTTAATTTTAAACGGTACCACGTTATACATGTGTAGTTTTTTGCTAAACTTAACACTCAACTTGGTGGAGAACATTGAGAGGAATCCTCTGTATGCATAAATACACACATACATATCATCACGCCAAGTCCCTAACGGGGTAGGCAGAGAGTATAGAGCGCCAGTTCTCTCTAGACTTACATACCTCTTTCGCTTCGTCCACATTCATCAGTCTCTTCATACATGCTCGTCGGTTTCGAGTATGCATAAATAGATATTCAATTATGTATGTTGTCGTGTTTGACTCGCTATTTGTCGCCACGGCGCCTAAATAAGTCTGCACATGCGTAAAATGTGAATAACGACCAGTTAAGCAAATTAAGGGAATAAAATATGATGAGAACGTTAGTAAATTTATTGCTAATCTGATAATTGTAGTGCAAGTATGTGTTAATTACGCTTTGTATGCTCAGTGAAGCAATTAAGATAAAGATAAAAAGAACAAAGGAGAGAATATCAGATAAGCTCGCATGAGGCAGAGTATTATCGTGGGAATGCAATGGATTTCACTTTATTTTATCGCGATTTTTCACGTCTTTAGTGATATATCCGAGAGTCTTGTCGTGTCTATAATAATTTTCATGCAGGTAGTGCCAGAAAGGAACAGAATCTTTTTCTGTCCTTAATTTATTACTCACAAGCCCAGAATACGCCTTTTTTTATAGATTTTTTTATAATAACTATACACTGCCATTTTAGGTTCACCCAATGTGTAAAACAACTATTATTTATTTTAATTATTTATTTATTTATAAGGTATACCAACAATACACATATTAAACATTCAAGTACACTATTACTATAACATAGTATGAAATACAGTTAAAAGCCATGGTGGTCGTGTGGTTCGATGATAATTTGCAATACAAAGATCGCAAGTTCCGAAGCCTGTTTGAGTTCTTCTGAACTTAAGTACAGTGATTAGTCACACCACGAGCTTTACGGTGAAGGAAAACATCGAGAGGAAACCTGCATACGTTTGAGAAGCTATTCAAAGGCGTATGTATTGTCGTGCTTGATGGAAGCACCTGTCACGGTGGCACCTAAAATATATCTGGTAGAATGTGGGTGTATGGGTACTACCTACACACCTTTGCCTGTCCCTTCGGGGACCCTTGTGGGAAGGCGTGAAGATATATACATATAATTTTAGTGATTAAAACCTCTCTTGCGTTAGATCAATTTGCATATTTTATATTGGAATCACGCAAACCAGTTGATCAATTGGAAAGTATTGTATGAACAGTCAATAGCATTATTAATGGCATGTGGACTTCTTCAACGCATGTATGATACGATATTCTTGGTAATATTTTACTTGAAGAGCCCATGCGAAGTTGCATCACTGGACATACTTGTAAGAATATAAATATAATATAATATATCCTCACGCCTTCCCACAAGGGTCCCCGAAGGGTTAGGCAGAAGTGTATAGTTTATACCCACACACCCACATTCCACCAGAGGTATATTAGGTGCCAACGTGACAGATGGCGAGTCCATCGCCGTTACTCAAGCACGACTATACATACGCCTTTGAATTTCTTCTCAGACGTATGCAGGTTTCCTCTCGATGTTTTCCTTCACCGTAAAGCTCGTGGTGACTAATCACTGTACTTAAGTTCAGAAAAACTCATTGGTACAGTCGGGACTCGAACTTGCGACCTTTGCGTCGCAGGCAACTGCTCGAACCACTCGGCCACCACGGCACTGTAAGAATAGAGACAGAAGTTAAACCTCTTTGGCTTACTTTGCTAGTAGATTGACAAAATTTACCTATTGTTTGTTAAAGATTAGCTCTTCTGAATTTAATGCGATCGCTGATAGTCTACACAATTCCACCATTAATTAGAGTTCAGTCTATGTATATTGTAAACCAAAAGTTAAATTTAAGTCTTTAAATTAAGTCAAATCGTTTGTTAGTCTGCTTTTACTTTCCGTATAGAGCAACGACATAAGATAAAGAAAGTTGCTAAAAATTAATTTGACTTGATCAACAATCAAATTAATGTTTGTCTCACGACGCGAAGCTGCTTTCAATTGGTAATTTGATAACTTGTTTGTGTGTCTTAACGCTCAGTCCATGTAATAGTTTCGCTTTTTATTTTCCTCTGCGTTTACTCGACAAATAAAATAATCAAACAACGCTGTCGTACATGACGCTAATTATATATGCAAACACTGGTCACATCTATTGTAATACAATGAATTGACGAAATAGTGCATCCTAGAACTACTTTAGTATTAATAAGATATGTTTTTGCAGTGCATAGCCCTCGCGTTGGTCGCGTGCGCCGGCGCCGAGCCTCCATCCGGCTACAACTACAACCGCCCCTCCGGCGGCGGCGGCGGTGGCTTCAGCGGTGGCTTGAGCGGCGGCGGCGGCTACCGTGCCGTCTCCTCTGGTTACCAGACCTCAGAAGGCCAGAACGTGGACCCTCAGCTCCTGGAGCAAGTACGCCAGATCCTCCTTAAGGAAGAGTCATCTTCGTCATCTGGATCTGGTTTCGGCGGCGGCCAAAGCGCACCTTCCTCTTCATACGGCGCCCCATCATCTTCTTACGGTGCCCCGTCGTCATCCTACGGAGTCCCGTCTGCTCGCGTCGTCGGCCTCCAGCTTGAGGGAGTGCGCCAAGCCATCCAGGTCGCCCAGTTCTTGCAAGAAGGCGGCTCTTCGGGCGGATACCCCTCCGGACCCTCCTCCTCGTACGGCGCCCCCAGCGCGCCCTCCGGCAGCTACGGCGCTCCTTACTAAATTAGTCACGAACTGAATCCTAACATTTAGATTTGCGACGGATGTAATTGAGACAGTTTGGGTCCCAATTACATTAATTACATCAGGGAGTAGATAATATGGGGACAACTATTTATGTGCAGGATGCCCGCATACATCGAGGGTGCCTACGGTGTATTAGCCTCGTAGTGTCTGTTCCCTGATAGCAGTCTGAATGTAGGCTCCCTGTAGTTTGGTAGGTCCACGTTATTCGGTTGGCGCGTAAGACCCCGCGCGGCCGAATGTGTATACGAATAGGTCGGTAGGCACGTACAATGTAGGTGCCGCCGGCCGGGCCGTTGACCACCTCTTTCGGCCAACGCTTGCGACTGTGCACGCACTCGGGTGGGCCTAGCCCCGCGGCTAGCCAGGCGCCGGTGTCTCCACCCTAACACTTGCCAAAACTGACCCTCTGATACCTGTCACTGTGGCATTTGTCATCGTGCAGCTTTGGCGCTTGTAATGGTCGGAGACTCGAGGGCGAAGTGGCTAGTCGCAGGGCTCGACTCATATCTTGTATAAAGTTTGTCATAAGTATAGCTTAATTTATATTTTAAGTTTTTTTATGTTTTATTTACAAAAAATAAATACATTTCGACACCGTATAACTGTCTTATAATATACCTACTAAATATTCCCATCGAATGGCAATAGAAATTGCGACGTTTAAAAGGTTAGTGAATACCTAATACCTACTAGCTCATATCATCATTAATTAAACAAAATAATGTTTATTAAATAACAGTAATTTTGTCAAACACATTAAGGATGTATTTTACGTACAAAATTAGTACCTACACACCTTATTACTAAAAAAACAAGATTAAGTTTATTTAAGTCAATAGAAACAATCGATTTTGACAGTTCAAAGTAAAAAGCATATGCAAGGTTTAATTATAATACCTCTGCACATTATTTCCCATTTCGACATTCACGTATCTGAATTTTGTGATTTCTAAACACATACATGCATTAGATGCGTGTAATATTAAATGTCGGATTGAAATCGGAAAATTCTGAAATACTTTCGAAACCGCAGGCGTAATTTGCATCATGATGCAATGATGTATCCGTTAAAACAATAAAATTATAGTCGCCTTTCACGAGATGACCTAAAATCCCTCAACGGTCCCCGAAAAGGTAGGCAGAGGTGTATAAGTAGTACCCACACACCCAACTAAATTACCTAAAATAACAACTTAAAATTCTCTTAAATTAAACACGCATTTCATAACCTCGCAATACACTTCGCTTTAAGAATTCCTTGAAATACAGCTCGTAAATTCAGGATTCTAAATCATTTGATCATATTTTCTAAAACCATCATCATGTTTAAATCATTAAGAGTACCTACTCGGCAATTAGACATGTTATTAACTCGTATCCTACTGCCTAGTACCTTTCTTCATTCAGTATCTATGGATCCCCTTTTTTATCTAGCATTGATCGTGCGTCTATTGCGTTCAATATATGTAACACCAAATACAAAACCTAGCGAAAATATTCGTTTGATTAGGTCGTGTCGATCAGAGAACAGTTAATAAATATATTTGCCTAATCATTAGACCGCGAAATGATTGCCGAATAGTTTTAATTAGGTACTGAGACTGAGACGTTAAGCCTCGGGGAATATTTACAAAGTATTTCGACACAATTTATACGCTGACCGCACAAAATACAGCCTACATCGTTGCATGTTTTCATCTTATAGTGATGAAACGTAATCCCACGACTAATCGCCCGATGGTACTCGACTTAGTGCGCGTTACATAAACTTGCATCATACATTACTTACAGACAGACAATGGACATCAGCCGCCGGGGTTCCTACCGGCTATGTACTTAAAAATAATTGCATGCTTTTTTTCAACAAAGGCCAACTAGTTACCGAGTCCTCAATCTTTTGACTTTTGACTAGAAGGTGCATAGGAATTCCTTTTTCAAACAGTACAGCGATTCCTTGTTGAATACCAAGCAACGAGCATTACTATAGGACTGCGTTCCTCAAATTTGGAGTTGGGGGTGTGGAGGCTTTGCCCTGCGGTTCCACAGAGCCCTACTACAATTGCTTTCTAGTAGAGTAAATGCTTATCTCTGGTTATGCATCCTGTCTTAATGTACTTAAGGATAGAATGATAATCCTATAATAATATTATGTATTATTATTCTATCCTATATACTCGTATAAGGCGTAGAGGTGCCAACGTGACATATGGCGTGTCCATCTCAGTTACTCAAGCATGATTATACATACTCCTTTGAATTTCTTCTCAAACGTATGCAGATTCCGTCTCGATGTTTTTTTCCTTCACCGTAAAGCTCGTGGTGTGACTAATCATTAAATGAAAATTAAATTGTTTTTTTTGCAAAATTTTTGATTTCAATTATCAGGATCTAATTCCAGAGAAAAATTCTAACTGGATCGTTATTTATATTTATTTCCAAAGAGTTATTCATAGCAGAGACTCTAAAAGCCTTCGTAAAATTCGTATTCAAATCCGTGCAATCGCTCAACTCGTTCATTAATTCCTCCATAGCGGCCATGTTGCATAAATAAGGCCCATTGTTTAGCTGCTGACTAATTACTAAGCTGCAGCCATCACAATGATCATACATCTTTGTATTTACCCAACAGATCTGTCAGTAAGTGCTTATTTCAACATTTCAGCTGAAATATATTGTGACTGGAGAGGCAGCTTTGTCTATGACGTAAGACAAGTTGCGATATTTGGAAAAAAAAAAATTGTTCTTAAACTTACATAGTAATATCGTGGTAGAAAACCAAAACTGAGTTTGATAAGGTTTTATGATTAGATTATTGTAAAACTTATTTTACAGTGTCCTTCGATTACACCACGAACTTTATGGTGAAGGAAAACATCGAGAGGAAACCTGCATACGTCTGAGAAGCAATTCAAAAACGTATGTATAGCGTGCTTGAGTAACAGCGATTTTCTCGCCTTCTGTCATGTTGACATCTGAAATATGTATATCTCGGGCGAAAATTTTATGAGTGAGTCCTACTTATCCCTTCGGGGACGGCGTGAAGATACGACGACATTTTCACGATGAATTGATGATCAGTGAATAAAATAAAAAAAAGATTTAATTTATTAATATAACATAGTGATCATGAACACTATACATTGCTTCATAGTGAATTACCGTCTGTATTGAAGCCTGTTTCGCGATAATGCAATTTTAGTATGACACGACGATGAGATTAACAGAGCACCTTGTGTGAACGAGGGTGTGACTGTAAAGTTAAGAAGACATAGAAAGGGCAAGTATACCTACAATGAGAAAGTGTCTAGCAGATGAAGCGAAAAACCCGCGTTCCAATTTCAATGTAAGAACTAAGGAAAAAAGAAAGGGCATAACGGGTTTCCCGTTCGGATTTGGAGCTGCCCGGGCTGGGGCAGGACGCTGAACACAGAGTGGCAACGCGCAAGTGATACTTCGGTGTTGTGAGCGTAAATAGGCTACGGTAACCACACTTGTGATACAAAAAGAAACTAAAACGATTTCACAATATTTGATCGGTAGGATCTTGAAGTGTAATTATTTTAGTGAGGTAATAAACACATATTTTAATTTACAAAATATATATTTAATAATTTCGTACTGTTAATCCATTTTCATCACTTTAAAATCACATTGCCATAATTTCCATTCAATTAGTCTAATTTAAAAATATGAAAATATTTTTACAAGAGTGAAATTTCTGTTCAGGAAATAATTAATTATTAATATTTTTACTACTTAAAAACTAACAATTGGCACTTAATGAGCACGAAATAACAATAAGTTGAGTATATTTACACTAGAAATACTATAATATATTATGCAGAAGAAGAGACTGATTAAGACTTTACATTTTCTATGACAATCACTTTGCTATCTGTGGATTTCTCTTATATCGGAAAAATACAATTGAATATAGAAAAAAAATCCTTTTTTATGTTTTTTAAATTATTATATACATTTACTAAAAAAACATAAGACATTAAAACAATTGGAATGGACTGTTTAAACAAAAAATTGCCAGAGTATATAAAAATTAAATAAAACTGTACAAGGTAAGTAATAATGCCTTTAAGTGTTCAACGCTATTCTAAATTTGAAATGTACAGTACAATTTATTTGCAATCGTAAATTCACAACCAAAGATAAAGAGTATTTAGTGTTAGTCTGACGATAAATTGTTTTAAAAAAAGTACCTGCGATTAAAAGCAATATAAGAATGCAATATAGATAGATATAGATGGCGTAGATAACTAAGTATATTTTTAAAACCCTTAGTTTGCCTGTTTGTAAGCACTATTAATAAATAATATTGTCTATGGTTTAAATATGTTCGCAATATTACAGTGTATAAAAGATAAACTCTGTCTGATTATAAAAATTGAGGTAGCAAACTGAATTACAAAAATATGACTTGTATTGTTTATTGTCCTTGATAAAAAATATGGAATTGTACAAAGTATGTACATTCTGTGCCAGCATTATATAGCTTGCCAAACCAACGAATTATAATATATGGATAACTTTCAACGCAGCTGCATTATTTTTCCTTTTCTTAGCTTGTCCTTCAGTTGCATATAGTTTAGTAGTAAGTTGTGCTTAAACCTTACTAGGACATTTGTTCCAATATCCCTATAAATCGGTCACCCAATGATACCTTGCACAAAATTCCAGAATAACGTTTTTTTTTTGCTATTAAATTTGCTAGAATTATCTTATCGAGGTTATCGGTTACGTTGACACCTCAATATATCTCTGGCGGAAAGTGGTACTACCTATACACCTCTGCCAACCCCTTCGGGGACCCTTGTGGAAGGTGTGAGGATATATCTTATCAAGGTGGTAAGGTAATATCTCATTATCCCTCATGCAATTGACTGTTTGCGTGTCGTGTATTTTTAAGTGAATTAAATAACAAAATCAACTCAAAGTTATTAACACAATAACTATTTCAAGTTATCCGCCACTATAAAGTATTATTTTGGTCAATGTTCAATGATAAAATCTCGCACCGTTTCGTCTTTGGTAGGCAGAAAGCGCCATTCCGTGAAAAACTTAGGTACGTTTATTATCATAAAACCGTGCCTATATAAACCGCTAAAGGAACAGAATTATTTAAAAGGAACCTTAGAATAAATTTAAGTTAAAAAAACTACACTAAATAGGTGAAAATCTGAAGAAATAAGTTGTAACTTGTTTCGATACAGCAGAAATCGTCACTTAAATCTTTTCGTTTCGTTTAACGTAATATAGGTTAAAGAGAAAACACAACACTATTGCGTTCCATTCCAGTGCGCTCATTTTGAGCATTATACAAGCCCTTTCTAATTGCTGATATGTATCTGTCACTTGGTTATACAATAAAAATTATTTCGTACCACCAACTATAATAAAAAAATATGGTATTGGCTTACTTCAAACTTTAAACAGTACAATATAAATAATACAAGAACCACAGCCAAAAGAAAAGGAAATTCCGAGCGAGTCCGTGAAGTTACAAGAAAAACTACACGAACCCACTTAGCTTCACTGATTCAATGACTTTATCCTAACTTGGAATAGTATACAGCTTAAAGCAAGTATATGATGCAAGTATACAAAATATATCCCCAAATATGTATAAAAAAATTGCACCAAATACAAGCATTTCGAACAAATAATCGATTAATTTATAGCCTCTAATCGAATGTGTACTTTTCCGTCGCTGATCAATCGATTGTTTATTCGAATAACACACATATTTACACATATACATTGATTCACAATAGCTGACTAATCGAGCGTATACTAGCTAGCACCTTTATCTTCTTCGGGTTCCACCTTCGGCGGCCACAGGACCTCGGGATGATTCAACATGTAATAATACATATGTTTCTCACTACCGTATGTAGAAGCTTTAGTACCTAGACACATCATAAACTGACTCTTCTCCAAGTTTTTATCACAGGTCACTGAATGGAAAATATGCACCAGGCTGCTGTCAGCCGTCCTATATACTGTAAGGTTCGATTTTATTAACGTTTCGAATAACTGAACGTCTTCCAAGCCCCAACCTTTGATAGTCAAGTCGAACCCGCCAACCCTCTCGAAATCACACTTGTAAATACTAAGAATACCGAATCCGTATTGCCTGAAGTAGCCATTATCGTCGTTGATCTCCTTACTGTACTTCAGGTTTGTTAGTTCCCTCTCTGTTAATACTCTCTCTTCTACCTCTTCCTCTTCTTCCAACTCAGTATCAGTCACTATTGGTTCATCTTTGAATTTGTTATACTCTTGACCGTTCACCACGTCAGGGTTGTACAGGCTGAAAACTATTGGGAAATAAACTTGAGTATACTTGATCGTGTGGGTTCTCACTCGCCTCAGAGTGTCGAAGTTGAACATCATGTCGACGTCTATGAAGAACATTAGGTCGTCGTCGGAGCACTCTTTGAGGCCCACGGTTAGGGCTGCGCCCCTGGAGAAGGCGGTCGATCCCATTTGCACCATTTTGATCTCTTTTCCGTACAAATCGATGTAGTAATTGATAAGAGACTCTGTGTTTTTGTAATCTAAAGGACTTTTGCTGTCCAAAAAGACCACAACAATCAAACGAGCAGCTTCATTGCTCTTTAGAACAATCTCTTCATAGTTTTGCATGAATCGGCCGAAAGTCTCTAGTCTTCCGGCGAGGGGAAGCACGAAATGTATCCGTCTGTCATAGATCGGGTATTCATCTTCTTCGTCGTTACTCCATTTCAGTACTTTTGGTAAATTTTGCAATTTCATGAGACCACTTTCGAACGCGTGTCGAACACTTAGCTTTCCGAAGTCCAAGAAACTGCTCTGCGGTTGGCTGGACTCGTCGAAATCGTCGTAATCTTTGGGGTAAGCTTTCAAGCTTATATTCATCTTATCTAAAACTATTTGATCTTCAAACGGCGGAGTATCCCCCATGGGCAGTTCTCGTATTTCCATGCCTGAAAGATGTTTAGGTTCATTAATAGTCTACTCTCGCATTCATTGATAATGTTCTAGAGCCGACCGCAACCACACTATTTTAACTAAAGTCATATTTAGGAGATAATGTATGTACATTATCTCCTAAATATGACTTTAGTATATGTTATTATATATTATAATATATATTATTATATTTGACTATATGTATAGCGAATCTACACATACATGTTTGGTAGTACAAGTTTCCTCACGATGTCTTCTATAGACGCCCGTCTGGTCTAAGGGTTAGAGTTCCTGACTGCGAAACTTGAGGTAGCGGGTTCGATTCCCGCTGAGGGCAGATATTGGTGTGATGAACACGAGTAGATGAGCGTGTGGATATATATACATACATATATCTATGTACATATGTTATAATGTAACTCAAATTAAAGGTTGCTTTACCTGTGAAACTTTGCTGCAAATAGGCGTGCCGCCTGACAGCAGCCGTCATCTTCCTACCCCTGTATCTCCTATACCTGAGGAGAAGATCCAGCACGTGGTCTGCCCCATGGAGAGGCTGTAGTCTGGTGTACCCGTAGAGGAGCTCATTGAAGTCTATCACTCGGCCCCGTTGGCGGGATGGGGCATTTATTATTTCCATTACCTGGAAAAGTAAGAAAAACAACGATACACACAAGCGATCTAACGTTAGGGAGGTTTTATGATGCGACAATGGTGATAAACACAACAGTTTGCGGCCTTCATGATGGTAAGCGGTTACCGCCGTCGCTAGCAACCTTAAATAAACTTAGGTCCTTCCAAGGTCGCGTCTGTCATTTCTTTAAAACATTATAGGAATGAGTTGAGCAGTTTAGGCTTCAAACGCAGGCAAACGAGTTACTTTCGCATTTATAATTTTAGTAAGGATGGTTACCTCTCTTATAACGTCATCCATCGCTTCTTTCAAGGGGCCCTCTATCCGCCTTTTGGGGTTGGAATGCGATGCTGAGTAGATGGACTTGCTGATGAAGTCGAAGGGGACAATGTCATCTACATTGTTTGGCTTGTAGCGGTTCATATCAATCGGCGCTCCTGGAAAGTAGACCAAAAACTATTAAGCACTATGCCCCGAAGTTTAACTCATGTAATATTTTACCTCTGCTTAAGACACAGTTTACAATAAATAAAATTTTTATACCATCGAGAGTAAACCTGCATACGTCTGAGAAACAATTCAAATTAGCGACTATACATATACATACATATCATCACGCCAAGTCCCCAACGGGGTAGGCACAGAGTATAGAGCGCCAGTTCTCTCTAGACTTACATACGCCTTTAAATTTCTTCTCGTCAGACGTATGCAGGTTTCCGCTAGATGTTTTCCTTCACCGTAAAGTTCGTGATGTGATTATTATATTTAAGTTTAGACAAACTTATTTGTACAATCGAACTTGCAATATTTGTACTCCACGTGACACTATGTTCCTTTTATAAGAATATCAACGATATAAAGAAACGATAATAGGTCATAGGTAGGTCGTTTCTTTACCTATATCGTTATCTATTCTAGAGAGAACTTACTCTCTATTCTCTCTGGGTAGGCAGAGAGAATAGAGAGTTTTGAATTGAGGCTTTAGGGACTTGGTGTGATGATATATATATATGTTATATAAACATATCATCAGTAATACATTTATATTAACCTTATTTCTTATTACTCATATGTATTTTTTGCAACTTATACCTTCACATTAGCGTAAATGACCACGTTGTGCTAATTGTAAATAAATAAATAAATATTTATGTATCTAATTAATTGAACCACAATTGTTTTATAAATATAATAAGTGACATATTTTATAAACCGACCTGGCAGCATACCTGGTGACCTTTGTAGGAACGCATGATGATATTATGTCTATTTTTTTGTGAAAGGAGTTCTTACCTAAAATCTTGGTGTTCCCCAAATACCCGGGCTGCCCGACCTTGATCGGGAAGAGCGGCACATCACCAGGCAAGTTGTAGTCCTCGATCTGGTCTGCCGGGACATCTAACTGTTCCAATGACAGCGCTATGTCCCTGTGTAGGTCCAGGGAACGCTCTCGAAGTTCTTGGATGCGATGATTCTGGAAATAAAGAAGATTTTGTTTGACCAAAAATCGCTTGTTTCGTATGACCAAATATTCTATCCGCGGTTTCAGCAGCGTAAAATTTTATTAAAAAAAATCTGTGTGTTATTATTATTTTTTATACCACGAGGGTGTCAAACAAGCATGCGCCCCGCCTGATGGTAAGCGGTTACCGCCGCCTATGGACGCTTGCAACACCAGGGGTATCACTCGCGTGTTCCGTCCCTGCAAGTGTTAATCCAGTTCTTAATCTATCCCTGTGCAACATTTCTTCCAATTCCGTTCAGCAGCTCTGGTGTGATCGAATAACCAACATCCCGTTTGGCATTTACAGTTTGTATTCCATCAAACCAACGATAAGATAAGCAAGGAAATTTGGATCAAAAATTTTCCCCGTTTGTTTTTATCAACCAACCTTGATTACCCGAAGGTAGGCAGAGATCGTCAAGACATGCCTGCGCCCAAACGCATAAAACCTCTCTTAAGCAATTTGTTGGCAATAAATTCTCTTTTCTTTATTGCGTATTTAGCATTTTGGATAAAGACATGTCGCCCAGTTAATTTCTACATTTAAGATCTGAATACAAAATGGTGAGTCAGTTTCGTCTGCAAGCAGTCGAGAGGTGCTGTGAATAAACACACCGTTCCCACAGTATCATAAATAGTGACCAACGGTATATAATACATAATCTATGTACCTACCCTTATTATTTTCATTGCAGGCAAAGGTGTAACAACACCGTCTTTTTCCCGGAGATATTTCTAAGGTGCCAACATGGAAAAAGCAAGACCGTCGCTCTCTACGTCGCTCTCTCTAGCACGGAATGTACATGCGTTTGAACTTGTACTCGAACGTAAGCAGGCTACTTTATTATCCGCACCGTAAAGCTCATTGTGTAATAAATAAATGTAGGTACATAAGTACAGAGCTAGTTTTATTACAAGTTATTTTATATTTATAGAAGTCAGTCGTCCGATCGTGTCTTATAGAAATAATATACCATATATGTATAACCTCGTCTATTTCACTTATCGTTTATAACAACAGATAGGAAGAAAGATTGACGAAACTGATATACAATGGGAAAGTGTGTGCAACAAGAGGCAGAGGAAGACCATGTTCCAACTACCTGGATCAAATTGATCGGACAATTAAAGACGGGAACTTCAAGAGTATTCGAAACCGACGAGCATGTATGAAGAGACAGATAAACGTGGAAGATGTGTGTAAGTGAGCGAGAACTGGCGCTCTACTCTATCTGCCTACCCCGTGGTACACTACATTGGTATAATTCCTCTGGTATATTCCTCACATTTTGACCAAGAAAGCTTGTACTACGGGAACTAAACAACGATATATAGCTAAATACAATCGAAATCCAAGACTACGGTACAAATATTCGTTCAAAGTAAAGATAGTGCCATCCACTAAGACGCGCCCCACCAATTTGAAGTCGAGGTGTTCGTGGGGTGCGGGGAGTATGGTCCGACTCACGACTAACTGTAGTGTGCGTGTGCACTCAGGTAATCTGTGTCTACGATAATACTCAAACATTAGTGTAAGGTTGCACACTTACATAACGAAAAATAGTGGGGCTCGTCTTCGGACCTTAATCTTTGCCGTCTTCTTTAAGGTACATTTCCCTCCAAAATATTCACAAAAGACTTTTGTCTTTGTATATGCAATCCACGTGTAGGAGCACAATACAAACATTTCGATAGGACAGCACTGGTTAATGCGTTCGATGCACTCGTGTTATCGGTACAGTTCACATCCTTTTTTTATTCATGTGTTGGTGCAAACAGACTAGACTCTCCTTATACGTATTAGATTAAAGTTTGCATTCGATTGTACTACAATACATTTCAGTGTGTACTTTTAGTGTGCAGTTCACTCAATGCAATATTATTGAAATACATAATATTCACTATTATTGAAATACATAATATTCAATAAGAGCCGTGGTAGCCGAGTGGTTCGAGCAGTTGCCTGCGACTCAAAGGTCGCAAGTTCGAATCCCGACTGTACCAACAAGTTTTTCTGAACTTAAGTACAGTGATTAGTCACACCACGCGCTTTACGGTGAAGGAAAACATCGAGAGGAAACCTGCATACGTCTGAGAAGAAATTCAAAGGCGTATGTATAGTCGTGCTTGAGTAACGGCGATGGACTCGCCATCTGTCACGTTGGCACCTAATATACCTCTGGCGGAAAGTGGGTGTGTGGGTATTACCTATACACCTCTGCCTACCCCTTCGGGGACCCTTGTGGGGAGGCGTGAGGATATATTATATTATATTATTACATAATATTCACCCGAAAACCGAAATATATATATAAACGAAACAATTAAACGCAATCGTTTAAAAATATGAATAACCCTTTCATATTATTCTGTTTACGAAGATCAAAGGCGCAGGTGTGGTGTATACAAGGTACTGCCTACGATTTACAATTTCTAAGTATTTCATGGTTCTGTGCTACTAATGGAAAACGTTTCATTTATATCAGTAGCAACTTTAGAAGTAAATAAGTGTTTTTAACACGCTTTTATTAGCTTGGGTTGTATCTATGTATGTATGTATGTATGTATGTATGTATGTAACGGAATCTTTGAACATGATTTTAACCCTCTTCAAAACGTCGGATTAACTCGAAATTTGGCATACTTATTAAGGACCGATGACAATTCAATATTTTGACCCGTTATCCTCACTAGGATAATCAGGATCAGCGATTTTTTATATTCATTTTTGCACAGCTAAGCAAAGGTGCTGATGCTGATTCGAAAGATTGAACTTGATAATACGCTACGTAATTACGTAACGATTATTAAGTGATTATTTTAATAATCACTAAAAAATGAAAAATAAATAATTGTTTAAAAAAACTAAAAAATACGCTTTTATAAAAAATATACACTTTTTATAGAAAATCCAACTAAAAAATAGAAAAAAAATTTGTGTAAATAAGAAGTGTAAATAAGAAAAAATATTTTTTATTGTAAAAAAAGCGTGGGGTGCTTTTTAAGATATTATCAAAATGATACTCCTTCTACTCATATCTGTCAATAAAATATTTATAACTATTGACACCATGCACCCCACGCTTTTTTTACAATAAAAAATATTTTTTCTT